>JAAXCT010001136.1:0-230327 GCA_012490785.1 Eragrostis nindensis | reverse complement strand
AAGGAACTGGAAAAGATTCGAGAAGAGAACGGAAATTGGATGATCAAAACCACTCATCCACATCTGCGATAATTCGCCTGCAAGATGAAATAATTCCTTGAAGAATGCACAGCGGCGCCTTGAGGAAGAGGTGTCTCGGCATGTGGAGGAAAAGAAGGCACTTCAGCATGAGCTTTCGCACCTCAAAGATGACAGGGGTGACATGGATAGGAAACACTTTTCGATTAAGGAGCAAATACAGGTGGTGAATTTCAATGTAGAATCACTCCAATCACTTGCACAAGAGGTCAGAGATGGAAATGTTGAGCTAAAAGAGACCATCAAGAGCCATGAGGGTGTGAAAGCCTTGTATGTGAGAATCTGATGCAGCTGGAGAGAACAATGGAGAAGATGCTCATTTAGAGAGATCCTTTCAGCAGCAATATAGATTTCAACTACTGAGATTCAGATTGAAGGAGAAGAAGCTGCATTGGAAGAAACATGCAAAACACCTTAATTCCAAGATTAGTGGCCATCAGTCTGAGCGAGCCATGTTAATTGCACGGATTGAGGGTATTTCTCATACCATGGAGAAGCTTTCTGAGAAGAATGTGTTCTTAGAAATTTGTTATCTGACAATAACACCGAGCTTGAAATCCTTAGAAGGAAGCTGAAAGATTTAGAAGAGTCCACGCAGGCACTCCGCAACCAGAATTCTTTATTCGATCCGAGAAGAGAGCTCTTGTGCGTGAGGTATGTTGCAGAAATCTCTATTACTTTCTATTTATGTTCACCATATGTTGAAAGTGGCGTAGCTTGATTCCCTAATATTTTATACTGCCTCAGGTGGACAGCTTGAACAGTGCTCTTCTCAGTCTGGAAACCCCTATGCAGAATTGGAAGGACGGCACATGATTTGGAGCAGGACAAAAACAAAACCGCTATTGAACTTATCAAGCTACAAGAGCTGTTGAGGCTAGAAAGGAAAAGCACAAAGAACTTACGAACTCCGGCATGACTCAGTTCCATTCTGTACAGAAGCAGATAGGCCTGCTGGTAGAAGAAGTTCGGCGTAGGGAGAACCAGCTTCAGGAGGAGGAGCACAAAATAGTTGAAGCTCAGACTGAGATATTTATCTTGCAGAAATGCTTAGGCGCCATGGCTGAAGCAAATTCTGATGTCTTGGCAAAACTTCAAAAGCAACAAGATGCATGCAAGATTCAAGAGGAGAAAGTTTCTTCCTTGTCACAAAATAACCAAAGCTAACAGAAGGGATTGGTTCTGTGATGGAAGTACTGCATCTGGATGAGAAATATGGATCATTGGATCTAATGAAGATTGACGTAGTTGTGCAGCTTGTCTTACATGAGATTAAGTGTCTGCTGAATACTATTTCTGATGCTCAGGATGTGAAGCAGAAACCAGATTCTTGAGAAGTCACTTGTTGTCACACTTCTGGAGCATTTTGGTCGAGAAGTGGCTGACTTGAGATCAGAAAGGAGTGTTCTGAAGCAAGAGTGGCAAGCAAAGAGTGAGGAGCTGATGCAGCTGCAGAGTGAAAGGCATGACCTTCTAAAGATAAGTTGTGAGTTACGGAAGGAGATGGAGGCTCGTAACCGCAAAGTGGATGAGCTGAAGTCTGAAGCAAAGTTCTTGGTTCGACAACTTTCGGAGCTGCATGAGTCACGGCAATCATTGCAAGCAGAAGTTATCAAGCTGATAGAAGAGAACTCCTCGCTTTCAAGCAAACTTTATGATTCAAGAGAACAAGAGAAGTCATCTGAAGATGATATCAGTATACTCCTTGGTGAAGCGGTCAAGACTGATATCCTGGGTGTCATTTTCAGAAGCCTTCACGAGGAGAGGACATCACAGTTACGGTGTTTGCATGAGGATTTTAGGTCTCTCCATGCAGCAGGCAATGAGCTTTATCAGGAAATCAAGCTGATGAACAAGAAGCTTGGAGACCTACAACTAGAGAATAACTATCTTGAGAAGGAACTCAGTAGAACTCTAAGCATCTGTGATGGCTCCAGTGGAGAACTATCGAGTGCAAGAAGACGAGCAATGAGAAGAGATACCAAGCTACTGAAATCCGGCAGGAAAAGCCAAGAGAGTAGCATGAACACGGAACAAAGAAGAAGTTGATAATGCTGGCCTTGAGAAGTCAAACGAAGCTAAGGGAGGAGCTCCAAAAGCTACAGAGTGAATTGAAAGTGCTCAGGAGCAAAGATCAGCCCGTGATTGATGTCAAGTCATGTGATGCAGAAATTACTAAATTGCTAGCAAACATGCAGTTGGCCACTGCCAATGCGTCTCTCTTCAAGGAGAAAGTTCTTGAGCTCATTGTAGCATGCGAGAGTTTTGAGATTAGTGATATGGTACAGAAGGAGTTTTGAAAGAGGAGATCACACGGAGGAACTCTTACGTGGATGAGCTGAAGGACAAGCTAAACGCTATTGAGATCGAGAACAGAAGGCTGAAGTTTGACCTGAATGGTGACTTCACAGTACTCGGAGCATTACAAACTGAAGTGAGTGCCCTGGAGAAACAAACCTTGTCACTTGCCAAGGATGCTTGCCACCACACATGCTCAAGAAGGAGGTAACGTTATTAATTCCATGTCATTCACATTTCCCAATTTCCTGTTCAAGTCGAAGGATGATGGCAGTTCATTATGAAACATAATTATGTTATCACATCATTCGGTTGAAAACAACTATCATTTTTTTTATGAACTTTGCTTGGATACCTTGAGAAATCTATTATTTGTACTACCCATTTGCATCATTCAGAATACTGTTGGTTTGTTCTTCAATAATCTTGCCCTGTTCTGTTTTCAGGAAAACAAATGTCACCTCAGCTGTCAAAGATCTGTGTGAAACCAAGCGAGGATCAAAATGCGACAAAGATGGTGAAGGACGTGGAGTTGGAGAAACTTCACGGAACCATCAAAGCGCTCCAGAAGGTGGTTTCGGATACTGGAGTCGTCCTTGAGCAAGAGAGGCTGGACTTCAACAGCAACCTCCAGGATGCAAGAAAGCAGATTGAGATTCTGAAGCTCAAGGAGATCCTGGACAGCGACACCAGTGACACAAACTATGAGCGGATAATGAAAGACATCCAGCTCGACCTCGTCCAGACTCCCAGCCGGAGAGCCGCCTTGCACCGTCAAAGGAAGAAGACCTCGCCGACGCACTCCGACGACAAGATGCTCGCGCTGTGGAGCGTCGGCCGGGTGAGCAGTGGCAGCCACCGGAACGACGTCGACCTGCGGCCGCCGCAGAGCGAGGTGCCGGTGACTGTGACTGACAAAGTGAAGAAGCGGTGCTCCTCTGAGCCGGTGGTCATGAAGGACCACTCAGCGTCGACAAGCAGGAGCTCCTCCCGCGACCCGTCGCCCGCGACGACGACAGAACCGCACCGGGAGTGGAAGAAGAAGGTCATCGACAGGCTCTCGTCGGAGGCGCAGCGGCTGAGGGACCTCCGGTCCATCGTCCAGGAGCTGCGGTCCAGCGTGGAGTCGTCGGCCGACGCCGAGCTCGAGGCTGTCAAGGCGCAGATGGTCGACGCCGAGGACGCCATCGCCGAGCTGATCGACGCCAACGGCAAGCTCCTGAAGAAGGCGGAGGAGTTCACCTCCGCCGGCGACGGCGACGTGGACCTCCGCAGCCGGAGCCAGCGCAAGATCCTGGAGCGCGTGCGCAAGATGTCGGAGAAGGCCGGGCGGCTGGAGCTGGAGCTGCAGCGCTTCCAGCACGCGCTGCTCAAGCACGAGGAGGAGCGCGCGGCGCGGCGCGCGGCGAAGACGACGGTGCAGGTGCAGCGGCGGTCGCGGGTGCAGCTGGTCGAGTACCTCTACGGCCGGCGGCGCGACAGCCGGCGGCCCAAGCAGAAGCAGCGCGGGCCGTCCTGCTGCATGAGGGCCAAGGCCATCGACGACTAACTCGTCATCAGATTGTTCAGAGGCTAGCTAATGAAGCTTTTAATTACCCTTTTGTTAATTATCTTCAGAAGACGCAGTAACTTTGTTCGTTCTCGCGTATTCCGTGTCGTTCTAGGTAAATAATCCAGTGGACTGATCCTACTAGTTCGTTGCTGTTTTATCTCAAGTAAGCTTAAGGATGTAAATTGTAGTAGCAGCCAGCAATGGCAATGTTCTCGTCTGTGATTTTTTTTTGCCGTTCTTGTAAGTTTCTGACGTTAATCTCAATTCTCGTTCTCCCAGTTTCGTGTTGTTTCGTTTGACTATTTGAAGTCTGCAGTCATGCCAGTAGCAGATTTTCTTATTTGCGTTAGAAAGCTGTGGACATGTGGGATCGCAGTGCCGAAATCTCGTTGCTAAATTCTTTGGCTTGAGTGGATTCAGCTGATCAGCTCTTGCTGCATTTCTTGATCCTTGAAGCCTCACTCTGAGTGCATTCATTTTAATTTTAGAAAAAAAAAGGTACTCTGATGCAATGTCCAAAGCGCCCTTGGCCCCGGATGTCATGTCACACGGTAAATACGGTATACGCTCGTACGCGTACATATACAGTCATGCTACGGTAGCAGTACACGCACGTGCTGTCTTGTCCGAGCAAAACGTTTGAGAAGCAAATAGAACCAGGAAAAAAAAAGAAGTGAGACAGGAGCTCGCGAACCTAAACCCTAGCCCCCGTACTCCTCGGCGGCGGCGGCGGCGGCGGCGATGGCAGACGGTGGCAGAGAAGGAGGGCCTCCTCCTGCCGCGGCGGCGCTGAAGGATCAGGGAAATGAGCAGTTCAAGTCGGGGAACTACCTCAAGGCCGCCGCGCTCTACACGCAGGCCATCAAGCTCGACCCCGACAACGCTACCCTCTACAGGTTCGTCTCGCCACACGCCCCTGCTCCTCCCCACCCCCGTCACACGGGGCGCCGAACCATAGTACCCGATCTCCGCGCGTCCTCGATCCGCGTAGGAATCTAAAAAGACTGCCTGATCAGGGAGTTTCTGGAGTTCGATCAAAGGTTCTGTTTTTATGCGGTGAGAATGTACAACGGTATTATGAATTCAAGCTTTGATCAGGGACTGAAAACCTATTTGAGCATGAGACTGCTTGAGTGGTTAATTTGTCGGGCTGCAGGCACGATTTTCGCAATCCTATATGGTGATGATTTTTTTATACTTTGCTGAACAGATGCAATATAAATGGCTAGACTTTGTGAAACACTGAAACCATGTATCTAGGTTGTCCTCCTGTGGTGGGTTGGTTGTTTATTAGAAAGTGGCTTATGGTCCCATTTTTAAAACTGGGAATGATCCCCCAACTCTCGGTTAGTGAAATCAGGCCACCATCAGTTTACTACCACCGAAAGAACGCTGGCATACATGTCCAGATGACCACCTGAACAACATATGTGAAAACCAGCTACTAGCTTACAAGCTAAACAAGATGAAGTGGTCTTTCTGCCGAAGTCAGAATATCCAGTACTTTTGAGTTTTCAGCCCAACTTCCCACATGGTATGCTTGTCTTTGTTAGAACTTAAAAGGTTACCGGTGCTCTTAGGTTAGATATTTGTGCACATTCTCTGTTATGTAACATCGTGGTGTATTGTTACTTTAGTTGAGCAAGTGAGCTTCTATGACAGAAAGATCTGGCCCATGTAACTGCACGGTAAAATGAGCATGTTTTCAGGATGACCTTCCTTCATGCCCGTATGGATAGAATCAGTCATTGTGCATGATTTATAAGTAACTAACTTGAAAGCTGTTGCTTCTGTATGCAAATACAAATAATTATTTTTGAGACATTCAAATAATTGAGCCATTCCTTTTGAATAGCTGATATTTATATATGCAAATCCAGAATAAAGAAATAGGTGTTATTCTTTCAGTTATATGAGATTTAAAATGGAACACCAACTCAATTGAAGGATCCGATGAAAACATCGAAGGGATCCTTCATATGTTCAGTTCCACCTCGGTTATGGGTCTGTGTGCAAAATTTAGCTATTGTAAACCCAAAATCTATTACAACATCCATTGCAAAATTTGTTGCTTTTTCACGATGTTCTTCTTTTTGTTCGAGCTTGAAAAAAAACTAATTTATGCTTTTCATTTATATCCTCACCAGCAACCGAGCTGCAGCATTTTTGCAGTTGGTTAAGCTTAGTAAAGCACTTGCTGATGCTGAGACAACAGTCAAGCTGAAGCCTCAGTGGGAGAAGGTGTGTTAAAAAAAAGGCTTTGTTGTTGTTGCTGCTGCTGCTGCTTTCTGATTTACTCCTTGTTATTTATTCAGCTGTCAGATTTCACAGCCTATCCTCTTTTGTAATATAGGGTTATTTCAGGAAAGGTTGCGTCTTGGAGGCGATGGAGCGCTATGAAGAGGTGAGACTAATTGGAAATGGCCGATGAGACAGAAGGAGGCTATCCATTTTCTATTTCTGTCGGACTTAGGCAAAATCTTCCATAAAATTGAGAAATAATCACATTCAGGAATTTCTAAGTTTGAGTAATTTCATATTGACTGGAGTTGTCATAAGAAATTTCCTCTGATGGAGGTCATTCACTGTAGTTGAACTATAATCCGATGAACTGAAGTCTTCAAATAATAAAGCAATGCTTCAGATTGCTTTGTTATATCACATTGCTCTATAACTGAAACAAAAACTCAGTTTGTTCTTTTACCTGACTAATGACCTATTAACTTTATCCTGTGTGTAATGCTGACCCGTGCCTTTCTTATTGTTGCTGTCCCGTGTAGTTATTTCTTGTCTTCGTTGTCTAAATGACACCTCATGATTTCTTTTAATCATAGCATCAGATTTCTGTATCATCTTCAATATCTAGATGAACTATTTCTTGTGTTGTCTGCAGGAAACAGAGTTATCTTATTTGCATTTGCTTCTTTCTTTCTGGTGTAGGCAATATCTGCTTTTCAGGTAGCTTTGCAGCACAATCCACAAAACACAGAAGTCTCAAGAAAAATCAAGAGGCTTACTCAGTTGGCAAGGGAAAAGAAGCGAGCTCTTGATGTGGAGAGCATGCGTTCCAATGTTGACATTGGGAAGAACTTAGAGTCACTGAAAACTGAGCTCGTGAGTTTCTTGCCATGACTTGCCATGTATCGTCTATAAGTGCACATATTTTCTTTCCATTTTGAGCTATGTATCGTCTACTCATCTCCCTTGAATGTCAGTGCTATTTCATTTCTTTTTAAATGCTCGATGCAAGTATATATGAAGGTTGTTTTTAGGGGAAGTAAATCCAGTATGCTGGTCCATGATGCCATAAACCTTTATTCATGCCAATATTGATAAAAACTTTAATCAAGGTTATATTATTCGTAAAATGTATGTTATTCAGATGCACCTTGTAGACTATATCAGGTTCATTACTCCGTGTCTAAGCTATCAGTTTGACTGTTATAGAATGAGACTTACAATTTTAGATGAGACATATTCATAATTTAAATGAGTTAAGCTCTCTGTATTTCTGTTTCAGGTTGCAAAGTACGGAGATGCTGCAACGGGGCAGACTGTCTTCTCATTTGTTGTAAATGTGATAGAGTCAGCAATAAAAGATTGGCATGGCACAGGGAAAGTGGATCCAAAAGTTAATTTTATTCTTGATGATCAAAAGACTGATACAGAGAAATATGCCCCAGTAGTTAACATTGATAAGGTACTATCGTGGTACTAGCTACTCTGTTATGCAACCTGACATAAACTTTATTGTACAAACATGTATATAATCTTTAACTACGATTTATTTGATTCTATACTTGCAATCTGAATTTATGTCAACCTCTGTATAAACTCTGTTCTTTTCCCCCTCTAGGCCTTTGAGTCACCTCACACTCACAGCAATTGCTTCACATTTTTGCGGCAATATTCTGAGGATTCTTTTGCGAAGGCTGCATGTATGGTGGCACCTAAGAGCATCATCTCCTACCCACAGGTCCAATTCACACCCTCCATATTTTTCTTGACAAATTGGTTTGTAGCAGTGTGTCAATTTTATTGATACTACAGATATTGTTGTGTGTGCCAGAGTGAATAAGATCGACTAACATGATCTGTTATACACAGGTGTGGAAAGGACAGGGATCTAGAAAATGGAAGCTTGACCAGAGTGATGGGTTCTTTGTACAATTTGAATCACCAGTTCTACGGAAGATATGGTTTGTTCCTTGCACAACAGAAAAGGGCCGTACATTGTGCAGGTAAATCTCTCTTTTTGCCTGAGATAAGATTAACATATACATTTACTTGCTGCCTGAGTACCTAACAGATTGAAAATTGTGTATTTTTTAAACTAATGTGAACTCCTAAAATAGGTATTTATTGCATAATGTCACGATTGGTCAACTAGTCATAGATACAACACTCCACTACAATTACAATGTTCAAATAATCATGTGAAACAGAATATGAACGATGGGGTAACCTTTTGATGTTAGTCTACCGCATGCGACTTCCCTTGCAGTTGCACTCAGAAAATGAAAACAATAAACATTGCATTCATCTACCACAACCTTTGCTGCGATGTGTACCAGCTGTCTGCATTATCCGCTATCTTGTGACACTATCCACTTTTCGTGACCTTAGATGCATCTGCTGCACCGCTATGTACTTACAGTTTACGCCTATCCATTCATGCCTTCGGATTTGCTTTCCTAACCTGTTGGATAGGCAGTATAGCCATCAATCTCTCCCTTCCCTGCTTTTTATGGTTGTCACCAGCTCTACAACATGTACTGATGTACTAAGGCCTCTTCTTTATTGCTTCAGGAGCCCTGAGACCCTGGACATCAGCGTCCATGAAGTCTTTCCCCGTTTATTCAAGGAAACAGCTTGAGAGGCAAATGAACAATATTGATGGTTTTGTAAGCGGTCAGATTTGTATTGATGTTCTGTACACTGGGGCACTAAAAAATTTTGCTGCTACGTGGTTTGGTTGTGTGCAAGTAGTGCTGTATGTTTTTTTTCCCAGTATATGCAGAGCCTCGGTTGGGGGATGTGCACGTTCGTATTTGTTTGTTCATTGATTCATCTAACTTGATCGGGCCCTTCAATCCACGATCTTGAAAAATTATCTGGAGCAATTTAGCCGTGCTTATAGGCCGAAAAAGAATATACTAGGAAGTAATTTGTACTATGTCCTTGTGACTGTTTCCATTGGATGCTGTGTGGTGCCCTAGAAATACGGCAACTGGTGTGTGTCGTCAGCATGAATCCAGTGACGTGATATAAAGGCTGTGCACAGCTAAATACCTAGGTGGATCGGACCACGAACAGTGGCTCCGTGATGCGTAATAATGCATGTGCCTTTCGCTTGGCTCAAATCACATTTTCTGTACGCTTGTTATCTGTTCGTGCAGTGACCAAGATCCATGCCCACTCTACAGTCTTGCATTATGCATAAAGAGATGCTAGTAGTACTCCGTATGATGTTAATATAGAGCCTAGCTAAGAACGTAGGCGGCAGGCAGCACATGATGCACATCTCGATCAGTTCAGTTGGTTACCATGATGGCAGGGAGACTTGCCATGTCGCAAAGAAATGTTTGAGGAAAATCAGTTTGCGTACGTCTTTTTCAAACGTTATGGAACTCATGTATGAAGTTTGGATAATTTTGACTAGTAGCCCTCTGAGATGGAGGGATTCTTCTTGTGAATCGAACCACTATTCTTGTGTCTCGCTTAATTACGGCCTCGTTTGATTGGGTGGATCGAAAATATCGAACAGAAGGTGATTTGTGCTTCAGTGGTAGGCGACGCTCCGTCGACAGCGAGGCGCAGTGGTGACTTCGTATCTCTGGATTTGCCGGCTCAGTCTTCGAAGATGCTCATAGGGGTAGGGTATGCGTACGTGTGTTCATAGGGGTGAGTGTGCGTGCGTTGTGAGTGTCTGTACTGTGTAATCTTAAAAAAAAAAAAGAATGAATGGACGAACAACTCAGAGTACTCTGTGAATGAATGCATCGTGATTGGTGCTCCGGAATTTCCATTCTTGGGATTCCAACTTCTTGAAATTGATTGTGTTTGTGGCAAGAAACTAAAATTAGGATGCGGTTTCTTATTTCAGGTGTGGAAATGAGAATGCTAATAAATAAACTGTTTTGGGTCTGATAGTTTAGTTGGGTTTCTCTGGTTTCCAAATTGAAACAAAAAGAAAACTAACAAAACGAGGCCTAAATTGTCTGGTTAAACATCAACACTTTCAGATTGGAGGGAGTCAGATCGAACACAAATTAGATTAGTAGTACACCACCTATTAGAAGACATCTGACAAGGAAAGTTTGTTTTAGAATAAAAAAAAAGAGGAAAGTTTGTTTTGAGATTGGCCACGGGACCTGCATGGGACACAAACACAAAGAGCTGAGCAGCTAGGCCAGAGCTGCCTAGCTAGTCGCCGTCGCCGTCGCCGGTGCCGTCTGTTCCGGCGCCGGCAGCGGGGGCGAGGAGCACGTGACGACTCTGACGGGATGTCATTAATGGCCGCGCGCGGTATTTACGTCGATCTCGCGCGTCTTCTGCGGTATCGAGTGCGATCGATCTCTCTGCGGGGCCATGGGAAGCTGATCTGCGTGCTTCCGCCGCAGTAATGGCGGGCGGCAAAGGCTCATCAGTTGTGCCCTGCAGTCTGGCGTCTGCATGCACGCTTGATCGATGTTGCCTGCTTCTTCATTCCTTCCTGGATAGACGCAGCACTGCACTAGCTAATTAGGGGGTCGATTTAATTACGTAGTGTAGTACATGCAACAAGATGGCGCCGGTGCTATCTCAAGCTATAATTAATCAACTGCAGTATCTGAAGATAAGTAGTACGACGACGGCTCGCGTTGTACGAGTGATTTTTGCAAGGCACCTGCCGATATAATCTGCAAAAGCAGTGACGACCATTTTACGATTTGGTGAGATTTGACACTGATCAGCTCCAAATAAAATCTCCTTGAGAGAAACGAAACTAAAGACGCCGTGTGCACCATTTTACGACATGCTTCAGATGTAAAGGACGTGACGCCATGCAGAAATTGCAGAGGAGCCGAACGAATGAACGTGATGTTTTCTACTCTACGCGCTCACCTCACCACCGTGCATTGCATTGCAAGATGAAGATGTCCCGTTACTTTTTGGCGCCGCGACGACAGCCATGGCCCCATGCATATACGCGTCCATCTTTTTTCTTTCTTCTTTCCAACGTACTACCTACGGAATGGTGTGCGTCGTTGACGGCTTTGCAAAGGCGAGTACGTAATTCACGGGCCTGCACCGACCATGCTTCGAGGTCGGTGGGCGCGCGTGCAATGCGCGAGAGGTTTAGCTTTTCGCGGCATAATTAAGCAACGCCCGAACTGGCCCTGGCCTTATGTAGGCTCAACCCAGTGCCGAGATCCGTCTTGGTGCTCAGAATCCGGCGCAACATATATTGTTCAGATATGTCCTCGAAGAACATATTGTTGCTAATAATATTCTCTCTGGGTTGCGAATATTGGTCGCTTTAAACAGAGATTACCTGATCATGTAAGTATTTTTAAGTTTGATTAGTTAAAGTCAAACTTTGTTCATTCCGATCGATAGCATTGCAGTAAAGATAAGGAACTAGTAAATCTCAACAGCCTGAGAACTAACAAATCTCAGCGCACTAATTAACCCTATATAGACCTACAGGTGTCACACGATCTTGGAGCATGAAAGTTGCTCAAGAAAAGCTTGGAGTATGAAAGTAGTAGCACCGGAAGCTTTGGTAGGACCCCGGATGCCACCGCCAAGACACAATGTGGTACGGTAACCCTCATCACGGTCGCGGGCTATATATTTATCCCGTTTGTCGAGCAAAGCGATGGCAAAAGGTAAAGGCGGTCAAAGCTTGAGAAACCATGCATGAATGGAGGTGAATCTTTGCTCGACTTCTGGGAACCCTACTCACTGCCACTGGTCGTCGTCAGTGACTCTCAAATGGGGACGTATGATAAAGCAGCAGCTCGGAAAGGTAAACGAAGACGAAGGTCGTCTTTGCAAACTCGCCCTTGCTCACCTCATGTATTGCGCGGTTAAGTCCCTACCTGTGTGTCCCTGATTTGACAACACGGCATATTCTATCCGGCAAGTGCTTGGACACGGATCGGCTGGACCATTTACTCTCGATCTTAATTAGTGGGGAAACCCTCATGTTTTTTCTTTCTAATATAAAGAAAAAAGAAGAAGAAAATGGAGTATTTTAAAGATAAGGCCATTGCCCTGCTTTATAAAGCACCAGTGAAATAAAATGGAGTATTCCAACACTTTCCGATCGTCGGAGGTCTCTAGAGTCTAGAGTTCACGAAGCGACTTTTTCCATCTTGCTGTTGTACGTTTTTCACAAGTCACCATTAGATACTGCCACTGTCAAAATACCCATGTACAAAGGGCGCAAACGCAAGATGCACGAACAACAAACAAATTAACCGGATGAACACGCACGCACGTACTGATGGGCCAACCAGACCGGGCGGTAGATCTGAGCCTCGATCTATGGTTGGAGTTGACATTCCATTTTCTGTTGAGTAGTTACGCTTGCCACAACGCTAGTGTTGGATCCAAGCTAGACGTACAGTACAGTAGAGGTCAAGTATACGCGTCGCTTTCTCAGGCTGCATCTGGCTGGCTGGAGTACATGGTATCATGAGACGCATCTGGTTTTGTTAATTGGTGTCGCCGCGCATTGGATTCCGCTAGCTAGCTGCGCCTCCCATGTGAGACCCGAGCAGCCCTCGGTCCCTGTCGGATTTCATTTCGTATCATGCACGTACTGCGGCTCTAGCTACGCTGCATGCATTTAGCCGCCTGTCGAGATCTTCCATTAATTTTTCCTTTTGTTTTTCTCGATTTCGTAGATCAAGTTAATCATTCTTTTTGGTTATATATAGATCGAGCCGATGATGATCCAGAAAACATGTGGTATATCTTGTCGCTAGTCCTGGTTTCATCGGTTTCTCATCTTCAAAAATGTAGAATATGTATAGTATTTTATTTGATATCTTTTGACAAAATAACATAAGACGGTGCCAAATTATGTTGAGAAATAGTGACTGTAAGAATAGAGATTTGCTGGTTCTAAGATGGCAAAAAAAAAAGAATACGCTTCTTATAATTTAAGACTAGATTTTTTTTTCGTTCATTTACTTGACTTTTTATGGTGCAAAACTGTGCCTGGTTATATTAAGAGATAACTAATCTTTGGCGGAAACCAATCTCCATGACACCTTCATCTCCTCCCTCAACAGAGTAAAAAATTACTGGATTATCTTGTTATGTCAATAAGGGGTCAGAGTGGCTCACTTTGATCCTTTCTTGATGTGAACTAGGGTTCCCGATCTTCCGAAAGGTTCTGATAACTCTAGATTTGGTGGAAACTTGACACACGTCGATCCGGCTTCAGAACAACACGCTCTAAACCCTGCAATCGCAGCACCACGTCTCCTCAGGTTATCGACCGGTGGTGCACGATCGACCTCGCCAAGAAGGCTTATCCTTGTCTGCGAATCGAAGAACACAAGCAAGAACACAGTAGATTGCAACCAAAATTGCTGAAAACTGAATTAATCTCACAAGTTGGGGTCTCACAAACCGATGAACGGCGAAACTGTTCTTGACAGATTAATCTAAGCAAAACCCCATCCTAACTTGGGCGGCGGCTACTGTAGATATAGACCTTAGGGCGTGCAAGACCCCCTGGACGCGCCCCTAATGGGCTCCAACACGATACAAAGCCCAAAGGCGAAATTACGGTGGCGCAGCACCAGGACAGATTCTAGACGTCAACTTGTTTCGAAGATTTCCAATGACTCCGGATGAATTTTGATATGAGACCGGCGCCATTGGAAAGGTTATCAAATTATCTTTCCATGCATATATAGAACATCCAAAACCGATCCCGTATGCAACCTGGGCGACCGTTTTAGTGCAGACTGCTCCTGGACTCCGAAACTGATCCGCAGTCGACTTGAATTGGGCCTCCAACTTGGTTTGGACGCCCTTGCTGTCCCTCGACGCCTCCAAGCTCCTCCCCAATCATCTCCTGGTCCTCTCCGTATTCCTAATCACAATATAATCATTAAGTAGCAATCTATCCTCAAATTCATATAAATGAGTGCTTAGGAACGAGCTCACCTCTAGATTCAACCGTCGTGCGCGAGCTCTAGTGATTAGACCTTGTATATCCAGCGGAGGTGTCACATGTGTATCCAAAGGAGCGATGTCCTCATCATTTCTTCTATAAAAAATGAATTTCTTTCAAGCAACTGCATTTCTACATGGATAGTCAGAAATGAAGTTTTACTAGGATAGATGGGTTGTGAGAACTTAAATAAAGCCATATGTTTACGAAATCTTAACAAAGTCATTTCCTATATATGCCTATTATTTCCTAATCTTATTTTATCATTTATTTGCAGCCAGGAGATGACGTACGTCCTCTCCCGACGCAATACTGGAATCCAGTAGTAGTGTCAGTGGAAAATATGCCAATTTTCTAAAAAATTAATGCTTTAGTGGCTCCGATAAACTGATGCCTAGCTAGCTTTATCCAATACAGTTCGGTGCGTGCGAAAGTGTTTTCAGATCGAACTCCGTGTTTGCACGACAAGGATGCATCACGCATTATATTGGAGGTTGGCATGTGTCCTGGTGGTACACCAGGTCATTTTCCAGGACGATCGATCGTGACTTAGCCACGGATCCAAAGTCTCCAGACAATTGCATCCTGTAAACTGTGCTTGCAGGTACTTAAAAACGGCGAAAACAGCCGGTCGAGAAACCATAAATACTTTTGCCATGATATGAATGCGATTGAGCTGCTTTACCGAGCAGCATCAGATGGCGCGTCAAAAGAAGGCATGGAAATGGATGGAGCAATGGTTGCTGCACAAAGGTGGTAATTTGAGAAAAAAGCAGTCATGGCATGCAACTGAAAACAGAGGGAGAGATTCGATCAAGAAAAGAAAACAGGGAGAGAGGGAGATGGCAGTTTGATTTGCCCCTAACCTGGATCAAGGCCCCGTTCGGATAGGGCTCTAAAGTGCCCTCTAAAGTTTATACCCTCTAAAGTAAAAAGAATCTTACTATTTAGGGGTACTAAATAAAATTTTTTTGCAAAACCTTTCTGCAGACGGGCGTTATTTTTCGAGACGAATCTAACGAGCCTAATTAATCAATGTTTTGACACAGTGATGCTACAGTAACCATCGTCTAATCGTCGCTTAATTACCCTCATTACGTTCGTCTCGCAAAATAGAGGGGGGATCCTGGACTTAGTTTTGTAATTTGACTTTGTTTAGTACACATAAATCATGCCGACATCTTTGATGTGACTGCTACAGCACCCTCTAAAATGAAACGAACGCTACCCAAGTGATTCTCACGTATTCTTTATCTTTCTTTTCGCCTCACACAAGATGCCAAACAGAGGCTACAGCCAATGGCCCTTTTTGTGTACGTGTATTTTATTTTATTGATTCAGATGCCTGTGGCCAGTGTAGATTGTGTATAGAATAGTGCAAGTTTGTTAGTAGTATTTGGTATGCCATATATTAGTGCAACTTGTGCTCTTGCTGATCATTGCACGAGAAAGTTAGAAATGGGTCTCCTACAGGGTGAGCACCGCCCTATGCAACCTACTAGCTAGCATCATCACATATACAAAGGTCAGGATTTTGGCTTATCATCTACTTAAAATATTGGTAATATGTAGTACTAGTAAGTAAGAATTAGAGGGCTAATGGAGCTAGCTATAAAAGGAGTCCTGCCTCTTGTGAGACACTGCCGTATGACAATCTAGGAATAGTTTTGGTATACCCCTGTGATAAATCCAAAATCCCCAATCTTAAACTTGATATTTTCTCAGTCCACTGAGCTAAAATTCTATCCCATTGGCACAATTTGAGCCAGTGGCATGTTGGGATTAGTTTTATTAATTTTAATCCCTTATATGCCACTTGAAATGTTTGAAAATGTCACTGAGGGAGTATCATTTTAGCTCAGTGGCATTTAAGGAATATAAATTCAACTTTAACGATGGACATATCAGGACAAAAGGTTTAACCAGTGGCATATGATGTATGTGTTCATAACTTTAAGTAAATTAAAGCTCGGTAGCATGTAAGAGTTTTCTTCCATTCATATGTGAATTTAAAACGTCTCATAAGAAAATCATGCGAAGTATACTTGTGCTCTAAATCTGCACTAATAGAGTGGCTAAATGACCATTGGACTAACCGGTTCTCCCCCATTAATTCCTGCACGAGTATAGGCTGATGTTTCATGTGACACTCCCATTTTCCTAACTCAGCTTTCTCGTCTCTAATCTATATTAGGCTACTCCTAAGTGCGTATAATTGGCAATATGTTTTTAGCATAATATAATTGGCAATACAATCATGCTCTTTGTGGAGTTCTAGTGCATTATCTCACTTAGTATATTCGCATACTTTTTGTTCACACATCAAACAGATGCAATCCAAAAGAAAAAAAAAAAGGCAGCAATTTGACCACATTGCGGGGCCCATACCTTCCTCCCTCCTCCTTGCCCTCTCTCTCTCCTCACTCATCAGTCATCACGCTCTTCTTCAGTCAGAGCCATCGGCATCGCCTCTCTCTCTCTCTAGCCGTGCTTCTTTTCTCTCTCCTCGGGGGCCTTGCCTGGGCCTTCTCCCTCCACCGTCCTCCTTCCGCCCCCATTGCCTTTTGGTGCTATATAGGGGGGCTACTGGATTGGAAAGGGAGCTCGCGGCGAGTTCTGAACCCATTCTAAACCCCACCTTTCTCCTCTCCTCCTCCAGCTGCCGGCGTCGCCGTGTAGGATCAAATGCGGCGAGATCTGCGTCGCGCGTGACGCCGCGGGACACCGAAGACTAGAGCTTTCAGACCTGGGAGCAGCAGCGCGCTTGGTCTCGGATCTCTCCGGTGGTTCGGGTGAGTTCTTGGAGCGGAGCTGGCGGTTCAGCATCCGCGGCTTGGATTGGAGTGGTTTTATCTTTTTTTATTTCGTTGTTTGCTCGCTCGATCAGGTCGAGTCGTTCCTTCAGCTCAATGCAGTGTTTCTCAAGTGGTATTGGTGGCTCCTGGAGTTGGTTGGTGATTCTACTACTAGTAAAAAAGAAAAAAAAAGATTTTTGGTTGCTTGGATTTGGGGATCACATTCCACTCCTTCTGAACATTCTGACATGCTGATGGAGTTGGCATTTTGGATTCGGTTAATGAATTGTTGGGATATTTCAATTAGGAGTTGGTAGGAGTTGGGGCCGATTTTCTCCCCTCCTCTTCAATTTTGATGTGCTCCTGAGGCTGACATTTCTGCCCGGAGCTCCATTATTTTCTCCCCTCTTTGTTTTCGGAACAGTTTTTGGGGCTGTCGGCAAGTTTTGTCACCAAGTGCTTTCGCATCCGTAATTCCGGGTCACTTGTCCTTTCTTGCATTTTCTTTCATGTGAGCTCACGTTTTCTCCTCTTTTACATTGTATTTTGCCTGACAATACTTTAACTGAAAATTGTGTTCGACTTAAAGGTGTTCCTTACTTTCTTCATAATAATGCAGAGTTATGGGGAGTGCTTCAATGCTGTTGTTGTTCCATCTTCACCAATCACCATGTCTTAACAACGTCTGATTTTTTTTCCCTCCAGGACAGTGGAGAGAAAAGTTACAACTTGCAGTTGCGAGATTCAGGCTCCAGAAGGATGGATCAGTATGAGGTATTGGAGCAGATTGGGAAAGGTGCATTTGGCTCTGCACTGTTGGTGAGGCACAAGGTGGAGAAGAAGAAGTGAGCCTAGCTAGCACTGTTCTTCACTTGTGGGCCTATGTTTCCCCTTTTTCAGCCATTTTCACCTTGCTGAGCTCTTCTCTGTTCTGTAGGTACGTGTTGAAGAAGATTCGGCTTGCGCGGCAAACCGACCGCACTCGCCGGTCTGCCCACCAGGAGGTTAGCATCTCCTGCTTCATCTTGAAATGTTACCCGTCGATTATTTGGTACCTGCCATGTTTTAAAGTAATGGCTTATTTTCACCAAGCAAGCCTTATTGATGTAACTCTGGTGCATAAGGATAAGTTTTTTGAATCGAATGTACAATTACCAACAGAGTTGGCTCCTCTATAAGTTACTGTGTTCATGTCTTGTCATGACGATATCATGTTTAGTTTGGAACTCAGTGAACTTATCTGATATGATTTATGCTGAAATCTTCTTGCAGATGCAACTTATTGCAACGGTGAGAAATCCGTTCATTGTGGAGTACAAAGATTCATGGGTTGAAAAGGTAGGTAAAGGGGCAAAACATTGTAAGTGAACAAATAGTATCATAATCAAAGGCAGGGTGAAATAGTTTCACCTTTCATTGCAATGCATCTCATTTGTTTTCTTTTAACTTCCAGGGTTGCTATGTCTGCATCGTTATCGGTTATTGTGAAGGGGGAGACATGTATGTATTTCTGGGAGGCTAAATAGCTTTTCAAATAGTTTGTTCATAAATCTTGAGTTCTTTGCTAACACAATCTGTTTTGGTCCAGGGCTGAGGTTATCAAAAGAGCTAATGGAAACCATTTTTCTGAAGAGGTGTGGTTCTTGATATTGCTTTCATTATGACATCTTTGGGTTGTTCAGCTTCAACTAAACAAGGCACCCTTAACTATTTGCTCATTTTCCAGAAACTTTGCAAGTGGCTTGTACAGCTTCTCATGGCTCTTGATTATTTACATGCAAATCACATTCTTCATCGAGATGTGAAGGTCCGTGGCAGTGCTTGATTCCAAACACACGATGATACTCTGCTTCTGTTTATAGTTCTAATTGTGTCAGTAGTGCCTAATGAAATTGCTCAATTTGTTGCAGTGCTCCAATATTTTTATTGCCAGAGATCAAAGCATACGCCTTGGTACGTGATTTAGTCTGAAGAAGAGTACAATCCTTTATGTATGGGTCTCGCAGTATTGGTGATAATTTAATTTCAAATCTGTACAAATGCAGGTGACTTTGGGCTTGCAAAAATATTGACTTCAGATGATCTTGCATCTTCTGTACGTTTGCCTGAACTTTTTTACTTTTCTTGCATGTATTCCATGGTTTTGCTTACTACTGTTTTGCTCCAACAAAGGTGGTGGGAACACCAAGTTATATGTGCCCAGAACTACTTGCTGACATACCATATGGTACCAAGTCCGATATTTGGTCTCTAGGTTTGTGTTGTTTCAGTTCATAAATCATGTTTCTGCACCTGAAAAGCTCGCTTGCGATTTAACAACCTTTTTTGGGCAGGATGTTGCATATACGAAATGGCTGCTCTCAAGCCTGCGTTTAAAGCTTTTGTAAGTTTCAGGCTTACTTTTGGAGATGCTACCTATTTATTTTGTATGTTGTCGCACCTTGATGACTAAAACTTCATATATACTTGTGTTACTTAAGACTCTATGCTTAGGACATTTTTTTTATATATCTGGTCTTGAATGTGTATCCCTATATTATCTGCACTAGTGAACTAGTGTGTGTGTATGTTATTTGCACGAGTAAACTAGGAACTCTTATGTGAACGTATGCTAGATGCTGCATTACATATATGCTGTAACCAGAATCTATGTGACGGCATGTAATTTTACTATTTTCGTCCTAATATTATCGCAACTCTATGTAATGTAAAACCTGATAATTTCTTGGCAGGACATGCAAGCTCTGATTAACAAGATCACAAAATCGATTGTATCACCATTGCCCACAAGATATACTGGCGCCTTGTAAGTTTGTTATTGAATTATATTGCCTTACATTTTCATCTTGTTTGTCACCTTGCCTGAATGGAGATTTGTTTTACTTCTTGCAGTAGGGGACTTATCAAGAGCATGCTACGAAAGAGTCCGGAGCACAGACCTAGTGTAATTCCTCATTGCATTCTTTAGTAATCTATTATTTATGCTGATGCAAGTTTGTTTACTCTAATATAAACTTTTCACATGGCTGTCCTATACAGGCTGCAGAATTGCTAAAGCATCCCCATCTTCAACCTTACGTGCTTCAAGTTCAATTAAAGTCTAGTCCTTCTCGCAACGTATCTTCTATCTATCAATCTCTGACAGACAAAGTTAAGAAGATGACATTTCCCAATGATATAACTGATTCTGCCCGAAGAAGGGCAGCTAGGAGGAACTCTTTGGGAAATGAAAGGACTGTAACATTTTGCAAACCGTCTCCTGAGCGGAACTCTATTAGCTCTACTCGGAGCATCAAAGAGTATACAACTACTCTAAGTGTCAAAGAGCTATCCATTGATAGCAGTCAAGTTGATGATGAGGTGACCAGTAAGGCCATGATAACAAAAACATCAGGCATTCTAAGGACTCCTAAGAGTGCTCCAACCAAGACATTCACAGCTCGAAATCGGCTGGATCCTCCAAAAACATCTTATACCAGAACAAACCATAACGAGGTATTGACATTGCCCTTGCTCTATGTTCTTTACTTCTTTATGCTTTGTTAATACTGATAAACATGTGCATGATTCTCTGTTACAAGATGCACATGTACATACTTCTTTGATGTTATTCTTAATAAGCTTCTTTATCGTTTAGTTGAGCTTTGGTGGTCCTCACAGTTAGATGTTTATCACAAGTTCACCAATCAAGTTATTATCATGATGCATTTATTTATTGCGTGTACGGGTATAACTATGCTAATATTTGGCTGATCATGTTACCTGTTTTATACTTTATGTTGAAACACGATTGACCAATACTCATTGTACTTGTATTACCCCCCTGTACAGGTGCTCTCAAGGACACCTCTAAACAAAAGTGCTCGAACAGCTCGAAGAACATCCCTCCCACTGCCGACATACGGGACAGCTAGCAAGAGCACCATCAGCATCCTTGAGCGGCTAGACTCCCCAGATGTCTCTGTCAACGCACCTCGGATTGACAGAATTGCAGAATTCCCGCTAGCTTCTTCAGAGGATCCCTTGGTTACGATCAACAAGCCCTCTTCCGCTCATGGCTCGTGCTCCACTCCTCCCTTCATCAACCGGTCGATCACCAAGGACAAGTATACAATCCAAGTATCACGCACCGATGGGGACAACGGAAGCGACTCATCAGGACGCAATGCCACCGCTGCCTCCAGCCGAGGTTCCAACGACTCCAGGCTGCAGCGGTTCGACACCTCGTCGTTCCAGCAGCGTGCGGAGGCGCTGGAAGGGCTGCTGGAGTTCAGCGCACAGCTGCTGCAGCAGGAAAGGTACGAGGAACTGGGGATCCTGCTGAAGCCGTTTGGCCCCGAGAAGGCATCTCCTAGAGAGACGGCCATCTGGCTCACAAAGAGCTTCAAGGAGACATCATCATAGCCTCTCGCTATCGGTTATGCATCGACATAATTGCCAGTTTTGTAACACGCAACGTAGCTCAGATAGTTTAAGGACTGAAGTTTAGCTGCTGGGAGGCAACACCACCTCAGTGCTGCCCTAACTCAGGTTTCCATCATGTAGCCATTTTCCAGTTTCCATGTAGGAAATTCAGGAATCAGTAGTAGTAGCAGCAGTAGAATTGTAAGTTGAACCCAGGATCTGGCCAAGATCCTAAACCTTGTAGTCATGTGTCACTTGCAATCATGTAGTACATTGGAGGGTTTGGAGATCCAGTTGTCAGTAGGCTGGTTCTCCAGCCTCATCCTGATCAATATGAGATGAAGAATCCTATGCTTCCCCTGAGTAGTAAACTATGCATAGTAGATATATATATCTGTCACATGTTGACATACCATGTACCTAGCCTTGTATCTGGATTAGTCATGTGTAGATAAAACTGTGTGAGCCATGCCTTGCGCTCTCCAAGCCACTCACAGCTAGCCACCACACCAAACGGCAGCGGCCATGTGGGCGCAGAGAAAAACCTTGGCCGAATCCCTGCTCCATGTGCCCTGCCGCGCCGTCTCCCGTATCTCCGTGCCAGGATGGGAGAAAACAATGGCTGCGTGCATCTTGGGGGACTGGGAGCACGGGGCATGTCTTGGATCCTTGCAGGCGTCGCAGGAGCAACGCCATGTAGAGAACAGTGCTCTTGTCCTTTGCATCTTGGGAGACAACGAGCGTAATGTGTATTTTCAAGTGTTGATCCTAGCTACAAGTAAGCAATCGATGTTCTCCAGGGGCCTAGAAGTAAATAATCAACACATCTAACTATGCAAAGTGCATGCAGCAGAAGCTCTAAGCAGATTGTGACAAGTACAACCATTGAATCGAAGTCGTGTTTTAGAGTTAGTACAATGTTTGTTAGCAATCAAAAGAACTGAACAGGTCAGACCCTTTTTTTTTTTTGACCGGGAAAACAGCTAGGAGGCCCCCACTGTAAATTTTCATTATAATGAGAAGAAAACCACCAAAGTAGAGAAAGCAAAAGAGGAAACTGAAAAAGAAACTATACAAGGGAATCCACCCAAGAGAGAAAAGCTATTCTATCTGACTCTTTTATTCTGTGACCCTGGTATTTTCAACTTGGTAGTTCCTCTATGATTCTTCTTTACATGCTGAACAACGTGTCAGGTAGCAATTGTCCATCTACAGATTACCCCTCTTGCAACATAATTGTAAGATAAAGAACGCAACATTATTTCTCCTTTGATATCTGCTGAAGAATTATTATCTTCTACGGCCGATCAGTACTATATGTTTTGAAATGGGGATAACAAAAGGCCCATACCTTCTAATATGACAGTGTATAAACCAGTTAAACCCCCATAGAGTCATATAGATCATACTATTGAGTCAGCGTTGCTGGACTCATTCTCAGGCTGTGCTACTGCCGGTCTTGGCTTCTGATCATCGACAAAGTGGCGTGGCGATGACATGGTGGACGAAGACGACGGAGAGGATGGCGACGACGGCGTTGCTATTTTGCGGACTGGGCTTAGTGGCATGTGCAGCCTCCGCAGTTCACTCATGGGGCTTCGTGGACTCAGGAGCAGTGGAGGTGGCTGCAGCTGCGGCTCTGGGGGTTCTGCAGCCGGAGGCCGGTGCTCTGCTTGCTGCTCGGCTGCCACCTTGTTCACCAGGTTCTGTATTGTCGGCAGTAGTTTTGTAGAGACAGAGATGATCCCAGGAACCTGCACAGTAAGATCAGATTAACTTGTCATGAGCTTCTTTCAGAATGAACAGAGGTGAGGCAACTGAAGGTCTGGACCACTGGTGTCATTCAGCTACTGATACATGATATTGCCCTGGATCTTGCTAATGCCTAATGTGCATGTGCACTATTTAACTTACCACACCGTTTTGGAATTCCCTGCTGATATCTAGCTGAACTGCTAGAGCTTTAGCCAGCAAATAGCCCACAAATAGCAAGAACAGGTATAAGGGGTTCCTGAACAGGACAAAGAATCAGTGTCCTATAAATGTTCAGCACGTAAAGACCTACACAGTTTTGTGGTGTCAAGTACCTTAGAAGCATCATAATCTCGTTAAAACCAAGAACCGCGATAGCAACCATGGCCCATGGAGGAGGCAATTTGCTATTACCGCGTCTATGAGCTTGCTGTAGTGAAAGACAAGAAGTAAAGCCAGATATTAAAAAAAAAATACTGTCTGTTTCTCCAACCAGGAAAAAACTCACATCATAATAACTTATATATATAATATATATAAAAAACAGAGCTCTGTGTATGAAATGCACACCTGTGTAGATACTGCTTGTGTAATTGCAAACTCAGTCTCTGCTTTGAACTGCTTCCACAGTGACTTGCACTGAGCTGGAGAAATCATTGTATGCTTTGGAGGAATCTGTTTCCCAAATCATAAGGTGATGGCATGTACTTTTAATGTTTACTGAAGGACGAAAGAAAAAACACCAAATTACCTCTTCCCAAGTAGTAGAAGCAAGCGGATCGGCATGAGCAGCACTTGCAATCTTTGATACCACGGAGCCCTCCAGAAGTGTTGACATGAGGATGCTTTCAATCCTATCTTCTTCATCATCCCAGCGAATGCCCACCATTACAGATAGAAGTTTGAGAGCCTGCAAATTAGTTTATTATTAGAACTAAGAAAAGAAAATAAAAGACATGAAGACTCATTTTTCATGTTGGAAGAGCATGGCTCATGTACCGCAGATCGAGCATCCTTAGCTATTGCACGGACATCCTCCTTTCCTGTCCAGACCCTTGGAATTGAATCCTTGTCATGACTAAACACCGTTGTGAACCTGGCTCAGCAGATAAGTGTCAGAAGGTTGAGAAAGTGAAAGATATGAGGAACAAACAATAGAGATATTTGTCAACCTTTCCTTCATATGAATCAGTACTTTGCTAGCTTCGTCTTTGGCTTTATCTTCCACGACACTTTTGGCATAATCCCTTAAATTTGACACCATTTGTTCTGCTGGCACGTATTCCACTTCAAACCCAAAAATGGTTTTCAGAAACTGTGGTAGGATGGACTCGGTCTCACGTCTATACACATTTCTTATTGATGCCCAGGTTGTTTCGTCCGCAGCATCAAAAAGAGACTCCACAGGTTCAGCAAGTGCTTTCCTTAGTTTATCCTGCAATTACCCGATGAAAAAAGGAAAAGACAATCATTAGCATGTGCTAATGAATGGATGCATTGATAAGCTAATAAAAATTTAAATTTCAGCTTTGGTGGACACCTTGGCCTGGGTTGTCAGTTCTGATAACATTTTTTCACGAACTGAAAACGCATGATCTTCAATATCGCGGCGAACTTTCTCCAGAATTTTAGAGTAGTCCCAGTTTGCCTGCTTGATCACAGCATCTAGAATACAAGGGCTTATCAGATGATGCGCCACCTTTTCAAGGTATTGATATACCAAAAGAAATAGGCAATCTTAAAAATTGCATAACACAAATGATCAAGGAATGAAAAAGATGCTACATCATCGAATGCAGAAAATTCAGATGGTGGTTCTTCTATGAAGAACGTCATGCTACTTCGATTCCAGCATTCAATGGATAGTACACCTTCAATTGACATCTATACATGATACTTTTAGAACAAATATTACCACTCTGAGCGTTGTTTAGGGGATACCATATTTAAAATAATTACCCTTCGATTATCATCGTTTGAGCACACCATATTAGAATAATTATCTTCATCAAGAGTGTAGGAAGTTACCTGCACAGCCTTGTTCAAATTCATTGAGTGAGGATTCAGTATTATCTCGAACAGATGCTGCAAAACTTTTTCCACTCTCTAAAGAAAGATTAAGAGATGTTTTAAATTTTTCTAGAGCCTTCAAGCGCAAATGATTCAACAATTTCTGGAATGCAGGTTGGACAAGCTGCAACGAATTTAAGACAAAATTAGAGAGACCAGCAAAACAATATGAAAGAATTAATGCGTAAGAAGCAAGAGAGAATCTCAGTATCCACTATTTATCACCAGATGAAGCTACTATAGCAGCACGGTAGCTACATAAATTCTTATTGACAAGGAGGTATCCTATCGGGGAAAAAAAGCATATAATATGCTGTTCTACAGTGAGAAAGAATATTGGTATACAAGTATGCCTTACATTCAATATTCTTGATTCCAGATGTTGTCGTTTTGCTTTCCTAACTGCTTCATCAAAATAGACAGCTTCTTTGTCATACCTGAAAATTGAATTTGTATCTCTCAGTTTCATTCATAAACAGAGTTTCCTGTTATAGCTAACTATTGGATTTTCGAGGATGCAGCTAAAAAACACAAGGTGACCCACTTCTTCCTTCAATATAAGTATGTTAGTCGCAGAGAAAAACACGCCAGTATATCTAGATGCCAATTTAAGAAAACAGATAGCTGTTAACATCCTAATGTATGCTTGCTCTTTTTGTCTAATATACTCTCTGTAGGAGTAAGGAAAATTCAAAAGACTCTTGTATGAAGTGAATGTGTCTCAGTCTACCAGGGGGTGTATAGAACACAAAATACATACTCCCTCCGTTTTTTAATATATGACGCCGTTGACTTTTTTATACAACTTTGACCAACAATATAGATTTAAATACGATGTGAAATGAATATCATTGGATTCATCATCAGAAGCACGTTAAAATTAACCTATACATTTTGTTATTTACACAAATATTTTGAATAAGACGAACGGTCAAACGTAACGAAAAAAGTCAACGGCGTCATATAATTAAAAACGGAGGGAGTATATTTGATCAACTTGTAAAATTTCAAGCACCGGATTCATGCTGAACAAACACAGATTTCAAGCTACTAAAATCACTCAAGGGCTTACTCTTGCATGTGAACATCCACAATATAGCCAAGTTTTTTCCCAAAACTGGGTACTGGACCAGACTGGACAGCACTCTCTAAATCCAGCCATTCCTAAAAAATATTTAAAAACACATTAGTTACCCAAAACGTCTACCAAATTTGCATGATCTTTAAAATGCCAGTTCTTACTGTGTCAGAGGTTAGGCAGCCAAACTTCTCGTTTGCGATTTCATCACACCGAACTGTAGCAACCATTACCTTACATGATGAAGTGAATGGGAATAAATCATCATAAACAAGTTTAGGAGGTTTCTTTAACTAAATTGTTAATGTTGCTTACGCACACAAGTCAGGTCATTACTTGCAGCAATGTTAAATATTCAGATTTAATAAGTTTCATGTGAGTTAATGATTTGTGCACTCTCAACATAAGTTACAAGATGAACACCTTTTTTTTAAGGACTTCCGACGTGTAAGAAGAAATTGCATCAGCACTTCCAACAGTATTAGCACTATATAGGTAGGGATATAAGTCACCGCCGGTGCTATGAGACATGTTTGCCAGGAAATTTTATAACTCTTTAATCCACATTTTTTTAAGAGGATGCCTTCAAAAGGAATTGCTAATATTGATCCAGTGTTGGTCTTGTTTAATAGTGGGAAGTAGAATGTACCTTGTGAGCAGGAAGATCGAGATCCTTGTTCTCTCGTATAACTTTCCAAATCTGTTGTGAACTAAATAAAAAACCTGAAGCAGGAACTACTCCTCTTCTATCACCTGCGAGGCCTCCTGGAGCAATTGAATTTGAAAATCTCTGCCTAAGTTGTTGAACCTGGTAAAGGTAAAAATAAGGTTCTTCAAAATAATTGCTTACAAGCTTTCTGCTGTAGTTTTCATACAGAAAATTTATTACAGTTCCAGTTTCAGCTACATTTGAAGTACCTGTTCTCTGAACTGTTCCTCTTTTTCTTCAAAACTGGGCAACGCAGTCACTTCGACCTTCATATGTCAAACGATTGTCGAGTAAAGTCATAATTTTCTTATTCATGATTGTATAGAGAAAATCGTATCTTACATTGAAAAATTCACTGATAGGGGTGTCTTTATGTGCCTCTGGCTTAGCAACCGAGTTCCATATCTGATCAAACCTGTGACAATATTAGAACTACAGGAAGTCGACATACTACTGAACAAAGATGAAAGGGGAAAAGGATACCAGCACCTTTTGAATATCCTCCCGTAGAACTGGTTCTAGATGCTCAAGAGGAGTCTACATGAAAATAACAACTTGTCTGAGAATTGATTGATCAAAATGTATTTCCAAATAAATTCATAAAATAAATTACATTTTTGTTAAACTTGTAAAACAAAGCAAGATAACAAAGAAGAGGCAAACCCTGGTTTTATCACGTATAACAAACAATAGTGTTGTCTTCCGAGGACTGAACAAACGCATCATGACCTACAAACTCAGATGTCCAAATGTTACAAATGCATAAGGACTATATATCCCATCTGGAAGTAATTGTATATCTGAAAGAACAAAGAGGATACATCTCAGTACCTGAAATACTGTCTTTAGAAGTGGTTTGTTGGCCGCTTGCTCACGACCGATATCGTGGCACCACCTGAAACATACAACATGGTCGTAATAGAAAGTCAGAAACACTGTCTTAAGGAAGCTATCATACATATCAAAATAGTAGATCATTTATATTTAGTTTGATCAAAGAGGAAGACTTACATGTTAATTAGGACTATGTCTGAAATTGCAAGAGCAAATAAAGCACTTTGCTTTTCAAACGCAGTGTCATCCTAAAATGAGACGAAAACAGAGAAATCAGACAACATTAACATCCTAAAGGCGACATCTATAAAAAGCTTCATTCACATGCTATTGTCATGTTTATTTAATAACTAATCTCTCATGTAAATGCAGCATTTAATAACTAATCTCTCATTGGAAGATCAATAGCATTTAGTCGAAGACAAGACAGAGAAAGCAAAGTGACAATGCAATTTAAAACAAGAGGAAAACTGAGTTTTGCAAGATCAAGCAGCTCAGTTAAAGGAAAGGAAGTAGTAATGCTATCTGAGCCTGAATTCGAAGATCTCTTTGTGCATCACATCAAGTAACCTGGGCAATATCTTAGGTCTGCTAACTTCCAACAGCTTTATTTCTACCATTGCTCACTGCTATTCCTAAAACTTTGTTAAAAGAATTGAACATGATAATTACGTTATGTACGGAAGCATACCTCTCCTCTCTCTCTTCCATCAGTACCCTCCAAATCCATTACGACTGTACAAGGCTCAACACCAACACAGCGTGCCATCCAGATGCCTTTGGTAGTTTGGCTCCTAAAAGCATAAACATCAACGGCGCTTATCTTAATACAACTGAAACATAACTCTACCTAGCATTAAAGCTGTACTTTCATGGAAAAATTAACAGAATGGATAGCAAAGTGTAGCAAAGGAAGTAAAAGATAAAGCTAAATTTGATGTACGGATAATCATGTGGCTTTGAAGGCACACTCTCATTATAAGGAAATTGAGAAACTGGATAGCAGATTGTCTAGCAGAGGGAAAAAATTGTAGAGAAATTATACACGTAATGACGAATAAGGGAAATAAACAAATTGATGTCGGAATTATAATCATGTAAAGAAAAGGGAATATCATATACCTTCCCCTGAATGCATCCATCTCCCTAAAGTTAGTTCCAAATAGTTGGTTCAACAGCGTACTCTTTCCTGTTCAAATTAATAAGACATGAAGAGGATGAACCCTTTTGCTAAGTTACCTGTAGTTTAGTGTAAAATGGTAAAGAGCACCAATATGCGCAAAAAATGCTTATTATACTGAAACGAATATGTTTCTTTGCCAGTCTAAAGCCAAAGGATGTGTACTGAAACGGACATTATGTAGTTCGATCAACGAAGACAGACGTTTTCCTGTCTGCTAAGTACAGAAATGCAAACATTTCTCGCTATTACCATTCTCGTTTTTTAATCACAAAAGTCTTCAGCAGAGTGTAGAGGCATGTAGTGAAGGGGAACGTTGCCCTATGTTTTCTCAATCAATATCATACTCATCGAAGAAAATTTATGTGTTCAAAGAAAAAGCTAATTAATGCGCCGAACTCCTTATCCGGATCATCGATAATCATCAATCATCAACTAGTCCATGCAACCAGATCAATGCTAACGATCGGTCGCCCACACGGTGCGCGAGAAAATTGATGCCAAAACGTTTCTTCGAACAGTTGGCCGGCGCGCGCACGGGCGGCCCTGCCGGCGTCGATCAAGCACGGTACCGGTGGCGGTCGGTCGAGTGGACCAAAACCAACCAACCGACGGTGGCGGAGAATGGGGATCGATGGGAACGGCGCGGCGCGTGCGTGCGTACCGCTGCTCTGGGGTCCCATGATGGATACGACGGCGTAGGAGAGGCCGCACCCGGCGACGCCGGCGGTCGCCATGAACCGCTCCGCCGACTCGCCCGCGAACTCGCCCTCGCCGTCGATCAGCTGCACGGCGGTCGCCGCCGCCGCGTCGGTCGTCTCCTCCATCTCCGCCGGTGCGTCGTGGTGGGGGATCGCGGCGTCCCGTCCGTGGCGCGCGCGAGAGGGGAATGCGGTGGTGGTGGTGCCGAGGCGGTTGCGCGCCCGCGCTTCACTTGTCCGGTCGCTCGCCTTCTGCGGATCACGCTGGCGCGCGAGCGCACTCCTCGTTTGCATATATACCCCTCCTCGCCCTTAACTGCAACTCGTTTATATGCAATTCGCACTCCTCGTTTGCATATATACCACCACGGCACTACGCGCGCTGGTACTGGCTACGAGCGCCCTAGGCTACAACGGAAGCAAAGCAAGCAACGATGACGGTCTGCACCCATGTCCATTTAGAAAATCACAGCACAACGAAGCTAGAGTTTGGAATTGTTTAGGATGCGCCAAATCTATTGATTTCTCGCTGACCTCGACCGTGAGTAGAGTAGGAGCTCCACTAGGATGTCGGCAGGCTCGACCTTGCGTAGGGTGTCGCCATGCTCGGCCATGGGCTATAGTTCGATTTGGCTGCCTGTGAAGTGTTCGAAGAAGCTCGATTTTGGCCGTGGCCTTGTTCCGCTTGGACACCGCGGACCGTATGATGTGTGCAGACAGTGCGACGATCACCGCAGCACCAGCGATGAGAGGCTACGATACGCAGGTGGTGGCGCGAGGGGCTTCGACGAGAGCGCGGGAGCGGCAACTACACAAAATCGGGATTGGGAGCGCTGTGGGAGAGCGAATATGGCCACCAAGCCCGGTTGTTTTGGGACTGCGAAAATATTGAGAGTTGCTTTTGGGAGCTGTTGGAGTGGTGATTTTGTGGTTAACTTCCAAATCAAGTTTTTGGGAATGAGTATTGGGAACTCTTGGAGATGCTCTTAGCCCTCAAATTTTTTCGAGCGCTACCCAAGGATTGCAATCCCGCGGTAAACCGGACCGGTTTTCGCGAAAACCAGAGAAACCGCTCCGGGCCGGTTTACCCGGGAATCCGGTTTTCGGTTTTAAATTTTAAAAAATTTGAAAATTTGAAAAAATTTGAACAAAAATATGTAAAAAAAACTAGATGAAATTTGCAGCAAGTTGGTGGAAGAAGAACACGAGAAATCGATAGTTTGATGGGCGAAAAAAATCGAGGAAGTTTTCTATGTTGAAAAGGGAAGGAAAAAAAAGAAAAAACCCTTTTCTTTTTTCTCTTTTTGAAGCTGCAACATTCCTCGATTTTTTTGACTGAGTAAACGATCGAATTTTTGAGTTTTTCTTGCAGCAATGCACTGCAAATTGCATCTAGTTTTTTTACAAATTTTTGTTTCAATTTTTTGAAAATTTCAATTTTTTTTGCATTTTTTTCATTTTTCCTCTCAAATCGGTTTTTCGAATTTTGGTCCGGTTTTCCGGTCATTTCGACCGGTTTTTCGGTAAACCGGTCCGGTTTACCGGTCGTTTTTCGAATTTTGGATTCAAAATTTAGAATTTGAAATTTGTCTGGTTTTCGGACCGGTTTCTCCGGTTTTCGCGAAACCGGAGATTTCGGTGGCGTCCGGTTTTCCGGTCAAAACGGTAATGTAAACCTTGGCGCTACCCAGTGGCGGACCCAGATCAGCCCAGTACGGTGGGCCAGAAGAACAAAAAGCCCAGCAAACAATTTTTTTGTACTGTAGCTGAGTTAAAAACTGTGTTTGGGCCAGATTTTAGGGTATGCCGAGGCCTATGCGGCCCACCCCGTGGGTCCGCCACTGGCGCTACCAAGTCAAGCTACGCTTCTAGAATATGCTTAAAAATTGAAAGAAGAAAATCGGAAATGAAAGAATTGGTTTATGTAGGAGCTCCTTACCGTCTTGTTATTTTCTTTCCCCAAAAGACGTTGAATTCATAAGAGTTGATAGCGCCTTGTTGACTTCTAAAAGAACATATATATCACTCGAGGACACATGGTTAGTGTTTACCATACCAATCAATTAATGTGGTTTGGACCAATGTTTTGAATTTTGGTTTTTAAAATTTACAAGTGCCGATCGGTAAGAAGTATCAGTCAAAATTTTGGACAAGCTTTTGTTGAATTTGGAGATCTCACCAAATTTTAACCAAATTATTCCGCAGTAGAAAATAGTTGCATAGACATTGGCCTCTTATATTCAAGTAAAAAATATTCTTTTGTCTTATAAATTGATTGTTTAATAATCTATATATAATTGCAAAACCTGGAATGATCTTCTGAATTCACCGTCACTAAAATGCCAGGTATGATAAAAAGAGTATGCATGATCATAATAGTTAATCTACAATGACACTTATAGAACGACTTGCATACATATATACATTTGAACGTGTTTTATTCTTCATATTTTTCAAAATTTCCGAAAACTCTAGACATTCCTTCGATAAGTTAATCGAGAAGATCATAAAGTCGACCTATAGTTTGTTCCTCAGAACGTGACTTATATATATATATTGCCTCCATCTCTGATGCATAGATTACCTCATTACTTATAGTTGATGACTATAAGAATGGGTGTACATAACATTCTATCTTTTAAACTAGTTTGTTCATACACACAGAGACACACACTCCTTGAGGTAAGAAGACATAAACATATGTCAATTCTGCTAGATTATCTTTGGTGTGCCTAAGCATATTTTTCATCAATAAAAGGGCAAAAAGTACAAACAATCACAGACCGTCCTCTGTCTAATAAAGCAAATATACTATACCCATACAACTCTAATATAACCAAAGCAACAATACCATGTTGGTAAGAACCCGGCAGAATCCTGCATAGTCATTCAATGGAACACACTGCTAGAATCGTCGAGTTTCTTAGGCCTCAAATTAATATGGAAAGGCTGAAAAACTCTAGGGAAAATGTTTTCTTACAAAGTTTTCTAAGGAATATTTTTCCTACGAACGTGATGAACCCATAGGGAACGTTCGGTTTCCCTATGATGCCTCAAAGTATATTAGGGAAAATTTAAAACTAGGGAAACTGGGGAATTCTAGTAGTGACACTTGGTTATCAAACAACCTCAAGGTAACTAGTCCCACGGTTCTAGTAGTCCAACATTCTAGAATTCTAGTAGTGACACTTGGTCTCATAAATCGTCTTACGATTCTAGTAGTCCAACATTCTAGTAATGACGTTGAAAACTTATAGACTAGGTTGCTTTAAAAAACTTGGCTAGAATGTTGGATTTATACCACTTAAAAAGATATCAAACGACTCCTATTCCCATAAATATCAGCTATCTAAAATACATTTCTTGAAATATCCGCCATCACCCTATTTTTGATGCGGTGACTACCTTCTTTTTGCACGAACACCTTCTTATTGCAAAACTATATTGTTTAAGCGTACTAAATTCTTGGTTAGAAAAAATTGTACCATACAGAAACATATAATTTCTTTGGCCATCTTTTGATTTGGCAATGTAGCAACACTCAATCTGAATAATGAACGGTACCCTTTTCTTTTCCTTTCAGAATTGTAGCCATATATTGTTCTCTAAGCATGATCATGCATGCATACGAGAAGAACTAGCATGACATGCTATAAATAATCCGTATAATAATTTTCGTGTCAGATCATAAAGGGAATAAGCATGCCGCTGCATTTGAATATATCTCAATGTGCTTCGATCAGGAGAGTCAACTGATTACTTAGTTAATTCGTACGTGCTATGTACGTAGTATGTCACTTGCAAGGACTAAAAATGAAAATCATGTCCCAGTCACTCCAACAAAGACATCACCACAAGCTTAGATTCAGTATCCTACATTTCAGGCACACCAAGCACCATTAATGTCTAAAAAAGAAGACACACACCAGCTTCAAATTCGATATATAGCAGCAGCTTCACTGAGAAGACGACGTTCAGTCTGTCATCACTCCACCTAATCATCAGGACTGAGTTGGGGGGTCCAGCGACGCCCTCCTGCGTTGCTCGCCGCAGGACGGGGACGGCTGCTAGGCCCCTGCCCCGAACTCGCGCTCAGCTGGGCGCGGCCTTGCAGTTCGGTAACACGCGGAGGTGAGCGCTGCGTGGCAGGTGCTGCGGCGCCACGCGCACGGCCGCCCCGTGCGCCTCGCCGCTGCTGTAGTCGTCCTGCACTTCTTCCACGAGAAGCCGCAGCAGCAGCCCGGCCTCGTGACGTGCCCCGGCCACCCGAGCCTCCGTCGTCGTCACTCCAGCTCGAGCTGGCCGGCATCCAGTCCCGGAACGTTGGCGGTCGCGAGGGCACCCGCACCTCCTCCTCCCCCTTCTCCATCACAACGACCTCAGCCTCGGACGCTGCAGGGTTGCGCTGCTGCCTCGACACGATGAGCGCCCTGCTGTGGCACGTCGACGTCTCCGCCATGTTGTGCCGTGACTGCTGGTGGCGCTGTGCCGACGTGGTGGCGGAGGCGGTGCGCAGCTGCCTGCCGTCTCTGGGGTGCCGCTCTTCCTTCACCGGCTTGCGCCTCGGCACCGTTGAGGAGGAGACGTCCTGCAGGTAGGGCCAACAACGTACTAGCTTGTAACAGAATTTAGGCAGGCAGCTCATAGTATGAGTCAAACAACATGTGTTATGTGGAAATTTAGTGCTCCGTGACTTACAAAATAAGCTGATACTAGGTGACTCCCCATGCATTGCTGCGGGATTAGAAAGGATAAGGTGAGAAAACTTTTGTACAGTTTATGAATGACTGATTTGGCAAGAAAACTGTTGGAAGTCTAAGTTTTTTCTTATGATTGAGTCTTTTTATTCAAAGGTTGTTATCTACAATTTACACGCAATGTTTCTTTTAAAAAAATTACACACACACAAAGATAACTTATACATGCTCTTGATATCAGAAAAGCAGCCAATCCCAAATTCTTGTTTTCTTTCCCTGAATACATGGCATGAAGAACTTTTTTTTGCGAACCATGTGGCATGAAGAACTTGTCCATAATTTAGGAAAATGAAAGAAGACATATGTGGGACATAATCAAATTTACTATTAACACAGGAGATGCTGTTTTTACTTATACGTATCTTAGAAAGAAATAGAGAAAACATCAGTTAACCATCAACTTTTGTTTGTTGCCAAAATTGCAGACGAAATTCTAAAATTTATAAATTAATTTTATGATAAACGAAAGGACTGAACATATGACAGGAATGATTTTGTTACCATTCAAGCTTCTCTAGGTATCAAGAAGGTACATCAGGGTGCTTGAAGTCTGAGAATCGACAGAGACAAAAAAAATGGGCTATTAGCATGGGTGGTTGTACTGACTTTGCAGCATGTTTTGTTTGGTTTAGAAATAGCTTTCACCCTCTTTTCTGTTGGATAGGCAAGAAATAGCTTTCACTCTGGGTATATTACTGCAACGAACATAGGTACATCTAGACCTGTACAAAGAGGCACTAAAAGACCATAAGTGTACAACCTTATTATGCTCAAATGGACATGATTCGATTATAAATCTATTGATAAACATGAAAATAATCCATACCTGAAAAGAAATGAGAGAGAGAGAGAGAGAGAGAGAGAGAGAGAGAGAGAGAGAGAGAGAGAGAGAGAGAGAGAGAGAGAGAGAGACCAGTCGAAGAGCCTGATCGCAGCCATGGCTGCCATGCTTAAAAGGAGAGGTAGAAGATTTTAGTTGGCCATGGAAAACTGCTCCTAGTGGACTATTATGGGAGGTATAGAATATTTAAGTTGGACAGGCTTGGTAATGCTGCTTCGGACAATAAAAACGATTGAGGTAGAATGAATGACAATTGGAAATGATGGTGCTGCCGCCTGCAGTGGAAGAGATCAGCATGCAGATGCGAGTGGTCTGTTTGCTTGCTTGGTCTGATCTAACGCTCAGGATGGAAAGGATATTGTGACTGAATAATTAGGATGATGTGGAAGCATGAGGATCCAGCTTTATAGCAATTAATGATTGTTAGTGGGTTGCCTCTATATAGTATATATAGATTAACTCAACAGACATAATAGCATAGTGAACTGCGCTATCTAAAAGGAGTTTTTTTTTTCAAGAACTGCATAGGAATTTGAAAATAATAAAAGAGGATAACACCACCTTGGATTTCTGTTTGTGCGCGTGCTGAGGCAACCTGCGGCCAGGCGTAGTGGCGGTGGTGTCGCTGTCGAGGAGCCGCAGCTGCCGGCGCACCAGCTGGCCCCTCACCAGCGCCTGCAGCTTCACTATCCCTCGCAGCATGCATAGCGCCTTCCTTGCATGCGCGTCGACGCGCCGACCAGCATGTCACTCCACCGAATCTCACAACAATTGGCTTGTTCGGCAGGCTGTTCTGCAGCTGTTTTACTGTAGCGGCTGCTGAAAAAATAACTACGAACACTGTAGCTGCTGCTGAAGAAATAACTGAAACACTGGCCGCAATGCAGCCAGCCCAACAAGCTGAATGCAGCACAAGAATCTCACGTACGTACCAGGTACGATCGGAAGGCCGTTTGAACCTTTATCGCCGCCGCGGCCTTCGCATCGTCCCCGGTGCCGCTCGTCTCCGTCGCCGGCATTGGGGGAGTAAGATCGGTGGCCGCGATGGTCTCGGTCTCGGCCTCAGGGACGACGGCGTTGGCATGCTGCTGCTCATGTTCACGCACCACCACAACGGACGCGCCCGCCTCGACCCTGCAGCTGGCAGCAGTCTCTTCTCTGGCGTGGTCGGTAACGTCATCGGCGTGCTGGTCCCTGTGGTTGGCCTTCCTGCTGGTCACGAACAAGCCTGTGAGGCTTTTGAGCCATCTGCAGAAGTCGCAATTAATAACTGTTGGATTGGGTGGGAACAAAACAAATTTAAGACTGTAAACTGGGTATATATATACAAGTACAAACATTAATTAAACAAACACTATGCAACTTCTATCATCGGGTATATATAGTTCTACGTACTATAAGAAATGTCTTATACCCAAAGTAAGATTCACAATTGATATAGGAGTGCAGTGCTAATCCCGAAGATCGTCTGTTTCATGTTTCAACATCAGGAAAGGAATCAGACAGGCAGGAATGACTAATCAACAAATTTTGATTAGGGCTCAGTCATTTTTTTGGACCAATCACGGTAGTATGCATCAATAGTCTCATTTATCAGTTGAATTGACTGTGCTTCATTTTAGATTTCAGTCAGTTTTAATAAATAGCAACAATCTCAGGAACTTGACTGAAATAAGCAACAGAAACAGTTGAATTTCCATTAGGATGGGTGCAGAAGCGCGCACTGTCGCCCCGTTAACGCGCTAGTGCAGTACTCCACTCCGATCAAATTAATCGCATAAACCCTTAAGAAGAATGGGTCCACGCACGGCGGAACGGAACAAATCTTCGGAAGGAATAAGAAGAGAGAGCGTGATAATCAGTTACGCACCTCTTACCGGAGGAAATCCGCAGAAGGGAAGAACAACAACCGCCACCAGATCTCGCAAGAACCCCGGCCCTACGCACGAAAAAGGAAAGCAAAATCAGACGAAGAAACAGAAGCGGGAGAGGGGAGGGGAGAGAGGCCACGAGGCACCACCAACTCGATCGAGGAGAGGACGAAGCAATGGCGACGGGATGGAAGAACCCTCGACGGGAGAGAGGGAGACGGGACACGGGAGAATGGAGAGAGTTTTACGCACATGCCATTAAAAAGTTGTCGGTTACGCACATGTCATAAAAAAGTTCCCAGGCACCTGTGTGCCATGCACTCAACTTTTGTTTACGCACATGTCATTCCGTCCACCGTCCGTCGGTTTCATAGCTCTGCCATGTGGGACCCACGTATGCAAATGATTATTTTGCCCCTTGTTCAATTGCTTCTCTCTTCTCTGGCTTCCTCTCTTCTCCCTCCCGATTCACTCCTCTTCTCTCCCCAGGACTCCTCCCTCGGTCGAACCCTAGCCACCGCCGCCGGTCGTCGCCCAGATCTCCGCCAGCTGCCGCCGCCGAGGCCAGCAGGCTACCGCCGCCGCCCAGTCGCCCAGGCCCGGCGCGCGCCCAGTCCCGCGCGCGCCCAGGCCCGGCGCGGGTGCCCAGGCCGGCGCGGTGCCCAGGCCCCGGCGCGGTGGTGGGAGGGAGCGCTACAGTGGTAATCAGCTTTGGAGGTAGGAAGTAGTAGGAAGAAATCAGGCACTGAGGGAGGTACTGGCAAAAGGCAACATGAGTGCCCAATATGCCACCAGTTAGAGCACCATTGGTACACATGTAAGAATGGCAATCCAGAAGACATAGCTGCATTTGAGGCTGAGAGGTAGACTTTCTAGACATAGCAACACAATGAGAACACTTCAAGTTTATCTATGCAAAATAACAATTTTCCATACTTTATTTCAGGGGTCCACCAAAAAAGAAGCTGAAGAAAGCCAGTAACACAGTGAGTAGCATTGTTGTGGCCACTCCTGGATCAGGCATGGTATTCCCACACAATGAGGCGGTGGCCAGTGCTACACAGAAGCCAAAGAGAGTGAAAAAAGCCGCCAAAAAGAAGGGGCTACCAACAACAACAAGTACTAGCGGGTATGATCTTTCTCTTTTACAGATCTTGTCATTTACAACCTCACCGATCTCTTTTTCTTGTTTTCACAGAAGGTCTGCAACTGGATCCAATGACCCCTTTCCTCTCCAAATTGAGCACCATCCAGCTGTTCATGAAGACAGTGCAGTCTCTCCACAGATAGTGCACACACCAAGGAAGAAGCAAGCCGTCATGAAGAAGTGTACACCAAGGAGCGCTCCAGTTGAAGTGGCCAACCAATCCAGCCCAGCTTCTAATACCAGAAGCAAGAAGAAACTCCAGCTTGAATAAATTGTGTGGAGGAACTACTACTTTTGATGTAATGTTTTATGCAATGGTGATGTAACTTAAGGCATTTGTGGTTTGGATAACTAGTACTTATTTGCTTAAATGTGGTGATATGAACAAGTTTATTGTCATTTAATTGTTGGTATGCATTGGTCATGTGAGTACTCTGATCATGTACATGTTTTTTTTTTCTAATTGTTGGTTGCTATGCAATGGTCATGAAACATATTTTTTCTAACTTTTTCCAACCTTTTCCTTATTTTCCCCATTTTTTTCGTGTTTTAAAATTTAGTTTATATTTTTCTGATTTTTGAATGGTTTTTAAAATTTGTTATACATTTTTCTGATTTTTTATGGTTTTTAAAATTTATTTTCAATTTTCATGTTTTTTATGCTTTTTATAAATTCTTTTCATGTTTTTATGCTTTTTATAAATTCTTTTCGATTTTTCTGATTTTTTGAATGGGTTTTAAAATTTGTTATACATTTTTCTGATTTTTTATGGTTTTTAAAATTTATTTTCAATTTTTATGTTTTTTATGCTTTTTATAAATTCTTTTCATGTTTTTTTATGCTTTTTATAAATTCTTTTCAATTTTTCTGATTTTAAATAATTTTTAAACCCCTATTCATTAAACCAAGGGCAAAAGTGTCTTTGTACATCTCTTTTTAACACCGTTACCTCTGATTCCATCCAAAATGGCATGTGCGTAAACAAAAGTTGAGTGCATGGCACACAGGTGCCTGGGAACTTTTTTGTGGCATGTGCGTAACCGACAACTTTTTTAATGGCATGTACGTAAAAGACTCGAGAATGGAGGAGAGCGCGAGAGGGAGAGGGGAATCCAAACCGTTTTATTAGCCTCTTCGGCCGGGGAGAGGAGGCGGTTGTGTTTTGCGAATGGGCCTCGCTCAAGGCCCACCAACGGCCTAAAAGATAATGGGCCTCGCTCTGTGCCCTCGTCAAATAAATGTGTACTGAAACGAAGAGTTAACAGTTCGATGTCAAAAAGATAGACGTTTTCTTTCTTGATAAGTATATAAATGCCCCGTTCAAAAAAAAAGTATATAAATGCCAACTCAAAAAAATATAAGTATACAAATGCAAACATGTCTCGCCATTACTATTCTCGTAATTATTCTTCTCACGAAAACCTTCAGTACACTTTTTTTTTTTTTTTTGCGAGGAGAAAACCTTCAGTACACTAGCGAACGCATCAGGCACTACAGAGAAGCATTGCCCTATGTTCGCTCAGAAAATATTAGTCATCTCTACAAATTAATATCTTCACAGAAAATGGCTGATTAGTGCGCTGAACCCCTTATCCGGATTATCGAACAGTTTGCGGCCGGCGCGAGCACGGGCCGGGCGTCGAGCACGGGACCGGTCGTTCGACGAGTGGGCCAAAACCAGCCAACCGCCGGCGGGATTTTTTTTTAATGACTAAATTAAGGGCGCTTTGTATTGAAAGCAAAAGATAGTTACTGGTGTTACCAGTTTACAATCGCGTACATGACGAACGATAGCAAAAGGAAGTGCTGCTGTGATCGCCAGAGCTAGAGCCAAGCGGCATTATGCTGCATCGATCCCTCTAGTTCAGGCCAGAAAACGAAAAACAGAGCTGCATCCTTCTAGAGTTCAGGTCTGTACGGTCACATAGATAGCACCGAGTTGTGTGTCAGTCACGCCGTGCTGCCGGGGAGGGGAGCGACGCGTTCGCGCGCGCCAAGCAGGTCGAGCGGGTCAGGCGACGCCCAGCAACGTGCGCCACCGCTCCCGCTCCAGCTGGGCAGCCGCTCGCCGCAGGACGGGGACGATGAGGCTGCCGCCCTCGCCCCGGAGTCGGACGCCACGAGTCCACGAAGCGCGCTGCCTCGGCGCCGGAGCGCTGATCTGCGACCGCGCCTTGGCGCGGGACGACTCCGTACGTATTCGCCATGTGGTTCGGGAACGGCGGCTCGTGGTCGGAGTATAGCAGATTAGCAGTCGTCGTCTCGTCGACGATGGTGCCGAAACGGTTGCAACTTGCACGCCCTCTCTTGCATATGTTTCCGCTTTGGCACTTGGATGAGAACCTCTTGTTGCGCCTAAGCCTCTTCCAGGCGGCCAAGAGGTTAAAAACTTTATTGCTAAATGATACTCCGTAGTCATAGGCGATAGCAACCTGCCTTCAGTTCTGGAATACGAGTACCCAACTAGAAGATCATTGGAGAATGGAAAAATTCCTACGAGCCATTTCACATAACTACTTAGCCCCTTAGCTTAAACCGTCTTCATATTTTTCCAAAAGGCGTTGAAGTTTAAGAGTTGATGTCTTGAATTCTAAGAGTATATATCACTTGTGGACATCTGGTCACGGTTTATGACTTTTTTTTTTTTGCGAGGGAGTCATGGTTTATGATCTTACATAACGTGGTTCCGGACAAGCTTTGGTTTAATTTGGACTTCTCCCCTTCAGACGACTTCTCTGCGCTTGTAATTTTGCTCAGGTGATTGTTCAAGTAATCTATAATTGCTAGAACCAGCATTGAAATGATCTTTTAAACTCACCCTCACTCAAATATCAAATAACAAAAAATGATAAAATCATAATATTTCATCTATGTTTGAACTTCCAAAATGACTTTCAACAAAAATATAAATTCGAGTTCTTTTTTTCATTCTTCGTGCTTTCACAATTTTCAAGTAGTAATGGTCCTATAATCAATGGACACAACTTGGGCACCATTCACACCATGTACATGATCTTATAGTCCTCGACAACCCATAGTAACTTCAAGGCTCGAAATACTAACAGGTCAAATGGGTGCAACTACACTTCATTTTTCAGTCTAGTTTTGTGGCAATGCAAGCTAAGCGCCCCCCCCCCCCCCCCCCCCCTTGAAACGGTTTAAATGAATTTTGCGGGATGAATATTTCACTGTCACTCTATGGTTCGCACATATTTACTCACATTTTCATCATATATAGACGACCTCCCATCACATCTTATTTCTTACCGGTCCTACTCACACTTGGTGCACACTCGAACCAGTATATCTAAACAGGGTTCCGTCGCCCAGCCCTCTACCGTTGAGTAGCCGAGGCCAACCCGAGCTCATTATGCTGATCATCCGTTCACCAGGCGAGGGACTTGGAGCATCGACCTTGTTCAACATCCCTGACCTGGGCCTTCTCAGATCCTTCAGTAGCTTTCCGCTCCTGACCTCTGTGTGGTCAGATCATGTGAGCTCGGATCACGTAGAGAAGCTCGAAGTCATCTTTGAGCACATCCAAAGACAGGCCAAACAAACTTGCTCAACTTTTACACCAGCATATAAGCCCTCCCAAAAACATCAGCCCAAAAGAAGCTTTTTCAAAATATCCAGCCCAAATAAACATGCCCTAAGAATGGGTGTACATAACTTTTAAATTAGTTTGTAAATATACATTATTTTAGGTTCGATGTTCACAAATACTTTTAGTGCTTGGCTTAAAAGGAACACATACAAACTTATGCTAATTCTACTAGATTATTTATGCATCGTGCCTGAGAATATTTTTCACTAAAAGGGTGAAGAGGTTGTTTATGCTGTACATATTATATTACACAACACTGCATGAGGACCAAACGAAGTCAAAGCTATTGTTGTCGAAGCTCATGCAACTTCCGTGGAAAGAACCAAAGCAACAACACACTGTTGGACAAAACCGAGCAAATTCCCTCATCAAAACTTCGAGGCAAATCCACTGCTTGCACTGCCATTGAATGCAATACCCGCTTATCAACGTCTCAAGGTAACTAGGGTCCTGCTTATCAACTTTTAAGCTAGATCAACAAGTTGATCGATTAACATTTAAAAACATACAAAATCTACTTTTTGCATAAATATCATCTATATCTAGAAAACATTCAATGAAATATCAGACAGCCCCATACTTGTGACGTGGTGTTGTTTCGCCGCAACTGAAAAACCGATTAATTACCTGCTGGTTGTGAAAAGTGAGTGTTTGGTAAAACCATATTGCTTAGGTATAGCGTATTCTGGTTAGTTATGATTCTCTCATCCAGATAGTTGACACCAACACATCTTCTAAGACATAAATTGTACACCACAAACATATATTCTTTCACCATATTGATCGACCGATGCCAACACTCCATCTGACTAATTAGTGGAGCCTTTTTTTTCGCTTTGAGAATAGTGGCTATTGTTCGACAAACACAAGTTTCGCGAGAAGGAAAAAAAAAATCATGGAATCTGTTGCTCTTACAAGATACATTGCATGCTCTATTGATTTGATTTTTCATACGATTTTATAGTACATACAGTAAATAACTGCATATAATACATGTTCCCGATATTAAAAAGAGCATATACACACAAGTATATTACTCCCTCTTTTAACCGGAGCCATACATAAAAGAATAGAGAGAGTATAATTAGCTGGGGGAAGTAGGTAGGTAGCTCTATTTGGATCCATCCAGCTTTTAACAATCCATCTTTTGAATGGCGCGCGACGACTCCGTGTCGTAAAATTAGATGGGGAAGCAGGAAGACAACTCCCTCTACAAATATATTGTTTGTAAAGAACCATGCCACTGGATTTGCATATCTCAATGAGCTTTAGTAACACAACTGATGACTTACTAGTTGATTCGTACATACAACGCTTGCATGGACCATAACTGAAAACACCAGACTCACTCCAATAACATATCTCACCACCAGAATCAATATCCTACATTCGAGAACACCGTGCACTCCACTGTCTAAATGGGAGACACACAAAGCTCCAAATTCAACAGCAGTTTCAACTGAAAAAGACGATTATCCTTCAATCGATCGTCACTCACCTAATCAGGGACTGAGGTGCCGTCAGTCCCGCCATGCGGACGACACGCACCTAGCTGCCGGGGAGCGACGCGGTCGCGCGTGCCCGCGCCCAGCACGCGCACCGCCGCGGAGCTCCAGTGCGCGGCGGCGGCGCGCGCGCCGAGCAGGTCGAGCGGGACGGGTCAAGCGACGCCCTGCGCTGCGCGCCGCCGCCGCTCCCGCTCCAGCCGGGCGGCCGCTCGCCGCACGACGGCGAAGGTGAGGCCGCCGCCGCCCCCGAAGCCAAGGACTCGGACGCCGCGACGCGCTGCCTCGGCGCGCTCTACGACCGCCACACCTTGGCGCGCGACGACTCCGTGTTCGCCATGTAGTTCGGGAACGGCGGCGCGTCGCGCCACGCCGTGCGCCGGCAAGGCTCCGGCGCGGAGGCGAGCGACACGTCGTCGAACCGGCCGCTCGCGTCCGTTAGCCTGATGGAGTCGGCGAGACCTTCTGGTACGGCTCTGCTTTCGCTGGCGTGCGGCTCGATCGGCGGGGTCGAGTTGCCGCAGCTGTTGCCACGTCGTGCACATGCCCTCGGCGCGCCGTGCGCCCGCCGTCGTCCACCTCCTCGATCTTGACGTTGACCTTCTCCTCCGAGGACCTCTTCTCCACCACCTCCTGCACGGCCAACATCACATCGTCCACGTGTGCAATGATCGATCGGCGACCAAATCGCTTCCAAGAACGATAGTGACATGCGTCAGCGCTGGTGCTGCGGCGACCGGCGGCTGCCGTGGCGTCGTGGTGGTGGCGAGCTGCCGGCCGTCGTCCTCGACTCGAGAACCGCAGCCGCTCGTCGTGCGCCCGCTCGCGAGCGCACTCCTCATTTGCAGATACAACCCTCCTCGCACTTAACCGCAATCACCTTTGTTCCGCTTTGACCCGTGGCATGACGCATGAGAGGCTAGTTTTGCGCCCTCCTCAGTGCGGCCACGAGGCTACGCTTCTCTTGGAATGTTACATAATCATAGGAACCTATCCTCAGTTCTAGAATGCGCATGCAAAACGAGAAGAAAATCATTGGACAACGAAAGGATTTTAGAAAATGAAAGCACAAATGCCGTTAAATCTTAGAAAATTCGCTCCCACGGAGAGTCAAACCCAGGACCTCAGGTGCTACTATGGCTCTTGTAACCACTAGCTACAGGCCCTTTCGCACATTGAAAAGATTGGTACCAAGCCCTTGAACCGTCTTGATATTTTCCAAAGGCGCTGAAGCTTAAGGTTTGATGTCTTGAATAATGAGGGTGCATCACATCACGACACGTGGTTTGCGTCTATGGTCTCAAGCGCATAATGTGGTTTGAATAAACGTTTCTTGAATTTGGAATTTCTAGCCAAGTTGTAACTAAATTCTTTCAAACAAGAAAAATAGTTGCATAAACATTGACTTTTTATTTTTCAAGAAAATAACATCCTTTTATATATTTTAAATTGACTGCTCAATAATAATGTATCCATAATTGCAACAATTAGAATTAAAATACTCTTCTAAATTCACCGTCACTCAGACACTAGGGAACCATAAAGAAAAGAATAATAATTCTACATTTAATGCGATACATAAAATTACTTGCATACTAAGACAAGTTTGGATATTCTTTATCCTTCATAATTTGCCTACAATTTTCCTAAATGCGAACCCTCCTTGCCGAGATGATCGAGATGACCAATAACACCATTCATATCACCATAGTTACACTTGAGCTTTAGGGCGGCGCGGACTACAAGAGAGGAGGAATTGGTAATATTACAATTTAAACCTGTACTCTGGTTATTTTTTTCTTTGACAAATAAGACTACCATGCCCGCATCTCAGTTGCATGGACGACCTTATTACATATAGTCGAGCACTAGAACTATAAGAATGGGTGTACATAACATTCTAACTTTCAAACTAGTTTGTATATGCACAAAATTTTAGCTTTAATATATTTGAAAATACATCTATCTCCGACATAAAAAAGTTCAGATACAAACATATGTCAATTCGGCTAGTTTATTTCTGTAGCCTGCCGAAGCATATTTTCACTAAGACAAGAATAGTACAAACAATCTCATGTTGATGCAATGCATTATCAAAGCTATTATTGATGATGAAGCAAATGCGACTTTTCATTAGAAGGAGCCAAAGCATCAACACGGACAAAACTGAACATAAGTCCCTCATAAAAACTTTGGGGGCAACTCCACTGCTTGCACTGCCATTCAATAGAACATTGTCCTATCAATATCTCAAGGTAACTGGCCCTCGGTATGACCACGATGGAAACTTATAGGCTAAGTGGCTTTTGGAAAGTTATAAGGCTAGATCAAGTTGTTGGATTAACATTTGGAAAAAAGATAATAAAACACTATTTGCATAAATATCATCATATATCCCGTAAATATTTTTTTGAAATATCAGCCATCCCCATATTTGGGATGGTGTTCTTCCATCACAACTGAGAAAATGAGCTTTAGTAAGTCAACTAATGACTTAGTTGATTACTCCATTCTCTCTTTTATCTCAATGAGTTTAGTAAATCAACTAGTAGGATACGTCACCACAACCCTTGCAAGGACCATAACTGAAAACAACACGCTCACTCCAATAGGGATATGTCACCACAAGAATCAACATCCTACATTCCAGACACACCATGCGCTCCAGTGTCTAATAAAGAGACACACGAAGCTCCAAATTCTACAGCAGTTTTTTCTACTGAAAAGGTCGTTTATCCTCAGCCTGCCCTCAGTCACCTAGATAGGATCGTGCTGTGTCAGTCACGCCATGCGGACGACCCGCACTCGCTGCCGGGGAGCGACGCGCTGGCGCGCGCCCGCGCCCTGGACCTGCACCGCTCCACGCGCCCCGTCGCCGAGCTCCAGCTGTGCGCGGCGCCGGCGCGCGCGCCGAGCAGGTCGAGCGGGTCGAGCGACGCCCTGCGCCGCGCACCGCTCCCGCTCCATCCGGGCAGCTGCCGCTCGCCGCAGGACGGCGACGGCGAGGCCGCCGCCGCCGCCACCGAAGCCCCGGACTCTGACGCAGCTGCGACGCGCTGCCTCGGCGCGCTCTGCGACCGCGTCTTGGCGCGCGAAGACTCCGTGTTCGCCATGTAGCTCGGGAACGCTGACGGTTTGCGCCGGCTCGGCTCCGACGCGGAGGTGAACGACGCGTCGTCGAACCGGCCGCTTAGCGTCCGCGCGCTCGCGTCCGTCAGCGCCGACGGCGTGGGCGACACCTTCTGGTACAGCTCTGCCTTCGCCGGCGTCGTGTAGCAGCTTCCGCCGCCGCGGCGCGCGCTTGCTCTCTGCGCACCGTGCGCGTCGCCGCCGTCGTCCACCTCCACGACCTTGACGTTCTCCTCTGAGGATTTCTCCACCACCTCCTACACGCCAACGCCACATCGTCATGCTCTGATCAACCAAAGCGCTTCCCAGAGCGCCTGAGCTTACCAGTGACATCCTTGACCGCTGGTGCTGCGGCGACCGGCGGCTAGTCCGCGGCCGCGGCGTCGTGGTGGTGGCACTGGCGAGCCGCCTGGCGCCGTCCTCGAGGAGCCGCAGCCGCTCGTCCCGCGCCCGGATCTGGGCGTCGACGAGCGCCTGCATGCGCCGGAGCGTCATGTTCGCCTGCCGCCGCACCAGCTGGCCCCTCACCATCGCCTGCAGCTTCACCATCCCTCGCAGCGCGCACAGCGCCTTCCTCGCCTGCGCGTCGCCGACCACCACTTCACTCCGTCAAATTGCACGAGAAATCCGAGAATTGATCGAAGCAAACGCAACACGACGCCGCACCAAGAATCGAACAAAAACCAAAACTGGTGGATGCAATGCAAATGGACCGCAATGCTGCACAAGAATCTCACGTACCAAGTACGATCGGAAGGCCGACTGAATCTTGATCGCCGCCGCGGCCTCCGCATCGTCCCCGGCGCCGCTCCTCTCCGTGGTCTCCGTCGCCGGCGGCCGGAGCGGGACAACCGTGGCCGCGGTGGTTGTCGCGGCCTCAGGGACGGCGGCGACGGCGTGCTGTTCGTGTTCCTGCACGACCACCACACGCACCTCCGCCTCCGAGAAGCACTGCGACGCGCCCGAATCGACCCTGCAGGAAACGGCCGCCGCCGGTCGCCGGAAGCTCCACCGCCTCTTCTCCCTGGCGGCCGGCGTCGACGCCGCCGCCGACGACACCGACTGTCTATCGGCGTCGTCCTGCTTGTCCCTGTCCTTGGCCTTCCTGCCCTTCCTTCCGGTCACGAAGAAGCTTCTCAGCCACCTGACGGCCTTGCCCATCTGCAGAAGACTACTCCTTCTATTGCTGCTAGTAACCGTACTGCTGCCTCTGCTCCTCCATTAAGCAGGCTAGCAGCGGCAAATGCAGAGGAAAGCAGAATGAGGTTGCAGAAGTTTTTGGGAACTGGAAAGTGATATTACTATTACTATGATTGATCACTCACTCATCACTCACTGCTTGATCCTCTGCTCTGCTCCAGCCATGTGAGCGAGCACCTTTTCACATCTTTCCCCACAAAGCAAGTTCAGTGGAGTGATCGATCCATCGGTCGTATATATTGGAGGGAAACAGAGAGTCAAGTACTCGTAGCATCTTCAATTTCGTACCCGCGGCAAATGAGTGCCAGCTTCAACCGCAAAGCGGGGAAAAGAAGAGCAAAACAGTGTCCTAGCTCACAGGAGACGGACAAGCTAATTAACCGTGGTTAATGGCATGAGGAAACACAGATGTAGGGTTTGATAAGGGCTGGTCACTGTGGTCAGAGCTCGCATGTGGCGAGTAGTACCATCTTTTACAGGAGCCAAGCTATCAGTGTGTATGGCCACTACTGCTGGTCCATGGTCCACACTCCACAGCCGGCAATGGCAACGGCAACAGTACTGCTCCTCTTCTTCCAGAACGCACACATGGGGCAACTCAGCTCATGGCGGTAAATCGAGCTGCCCTGCTTATTACTACTAGTTCCCTTGATGAGCCCAAACTCTGAATCGGAGCAGCAGCTACCTGCCTGGCTCATGATCCGATGCAAATCGACACGTGTACTGAATCGTTGCAGGATTGTGCTTGTGATGCGTGCCTCATGAGTAATGTGTGCCTTTTGAATCTTCGATCTGTACGTGCTTGCAACGATTGAGGGAAGAAGGTGGTCGTGTCTATACTGTTGCTGGGTTTAAATGTGCAAGGCTGGACGTTGAAGCAATGTTGCGGGCGGGGACTGTTGCTGTTGGTCGATCAGGCGAGCAGGGACCAGTGAATGGGCCAGCCATGGCGTCTCCCCCATTGAAGTCGATTGGGCAATCAGTCTTGCATTCTGGTTCAGTTTGAATGGAGGATTTCGAAGCTGGGGATTGAAACTCTGTTCCCTCCGTTTCCTGAGAGCCCTCAAATTGCTATTGTCTTCATTACCTGCATTACAACCACCAACCAGGAGAAAAATAAATAAATCTCCATCTATGCAGAAGTTTTCGAAGCTTTGCCCGGGTTGGCTCGTGGCCGGCCGTCTCCGATCCGTTCCGGTGCTTGATTGTTCTTCGTCTTCTTCTCCTCTGGTCGTCAGGCAGGTCAGAGCGGCTTGGTTGGCAGACATGGCCGAATGGGCGGTGCTGTTCTACATGCCGCTCAACCAACTGCAGCAGTACATCTCGAACGTATGACCGAGGCTAGTCCTTATGGAGGGGTCATTTTATTTGTCGTTACAAAACATTGCACATGATATGGCACTCTCAGTAACAACAAAATGAAACCCTCCATAAGGACTAGCCTCGGTATTTTGTACTTGTCATTTTTCTCACAAATCATTTATCAGATTCAAAATCTATTTGAAATGTGATGTTACTTTTTGATAATTTTAAATATAAAATTATAAATATATTGTTTCAACATTTTTAATAGAATGAATTACCCATTACTTATATTGTCAACATTTTTGGATATAAAATCTTGAATCATTTTTTTTAACTGTGTTTTACTAAATTGGTGAATCAAGTTTTTTTAACGCTGAGTCCACATTATTGATATTTAATCATGTTACACCTAAAGTGTTGATATCTCATATGGAAATGTTACAAAAGTTATAAGGCATACAATCCCCAACCATTGTGAATTATTGACAAGGATTAGTTATGAAAAAAACTACAATCCCAGTCCCATGTTTCGTAGCCCACGACCTTGTCATCCATCTCTAAATCTCCACCCATGGATATCAGTACCACCATCACAACTCACTTTGCATACAGGTCATATCTCTAAGCGGAGTTACGAACCATGTCCACCATGATCTATGTGTTTGTTTTCCTAGGGTGTCCACGAGGCAGTGACGAGTGAATCTGACGAGTGAACATCCCTCAAGGTTAAAATAAACTTATGGTTGTTTATGAGTTTCATATTTCCTTTTCTGGATCTGTCCAGCACACACAAAGTGTTGATTGGAAGACATGATCATATGGCAACGTGAAACTAGGTTATGTGTAGCAGGGGCATATGCCCCTGCTTGTTTCTGAAATTTTTTCTTTTGTGTTCAAAAAAGAATATTTCGAGTTCCATAGTGGCATTCTAACGACGCCTATGCTTATCAACAGAAGATGTTGTGTCCTCACCTCTATCGAGCATCCGGTGGTCTTTTCTAGACAATTAGTCACGCATATATTATGTCCAACTAGAGTCGTACACTAGTCGCGAATTCAAAAGCTAAAGAAAGTACTCGAAGCAACGAGTAGCAAGATTGTAAATTGAAGGCACAAGGAACTACCCCTATTACATCACCATAACATCCGACGGATTTCTTTCTGCGGGTTTGAAAAATCATTAGCACATTGCAACAACTTTGTCTCAAATTGCTCCACTACCACCTTCACCGTGTCACAAGTATCTTTCATTTTTACAAATATGAAATATCAATACAACAACAATTGTGATTACAAAACACTTTTTGAATATGTCATAGCACACCATTCTCTTGCCATCTTGTCTGCAGGAGAGATACAACACGTACAACCTCGTGTGCTTTTGACTGGTGCTGTGCCTATGAATGAATGTTGCATCTATTATTTTGTTGCTTCTCAAATTGAGGCTTGTAATCCTCCCTGCCGCAATTAGAGATGATGGGACGATAAACCTGGTACCCGTACTAGACGATATATTACATATTATTGTTGTGTGATAATTGTCATGTCCACCGTTATCCTGTTGGTTAAGAAATTTCTCTGGGGTGACCAGTGCTCTAACTCATAGAGTGTTGCTGCTAGGTAACTGGTCACCCTCTTCTCTTTTTTTTCCGCAACATGTTGCCTTCAAGTGGCATGTTCTGCACTTTATCCTTTTGAATTAAATGAAATTGGCACTATACTGTACCCATTCGTTAAAAGAAAAATTTGCAGAACAAAGAAATGATGAGACAACTAGAAACAGAGTAATGGAGGCACAAAATAAAGTACTACATCTCATTTACGTACAAGGTGACTTCATGTCTTGTTTTGTGTGGGAATGGAGAATTTCTGGCGCTGCACAACTTTGAATTGTGGGCCGATAACTGGTTGCCCTATCGCACGAGGGCCCGCGGTAGTCGAAAGCTGCTCACGGTTTTCCCCTGGCATGGGCTGCACATTTCGGCCTTCTTCTATTGGGACTCCCCGTTCCGTATTGTGGGCTGATAACGTCGGCTTGACCGGGTCCCCAGCGCGCACGAGGGCTCGTCCGGATTCTTCAAACTTCCTCTCGCCCGTCCCCGGCAACGCCACGATCTCTTTCCCCGGCGACGGCCGCCGCGTCGCTTCCGCTTCCATTGACGCCGCCTCTTCTGCTGTACGCCTTCTCTGTCTCTCTCCTGCTTCTGGTTCGCTGCATTTTCGCGATCTCTAGTTCGTCCAGATCAGGTGGGTGGTTCGATGCAGCGGTTGGAATTTCGGAATCTGTTTCCTCCCATGTGGAATTGTGGAATTGATCCAGCGGTTGCTGCTACGGTGGTTTATGGATTTGAGCACGTCTTTTGGGTGGTTTACGTATGGATTTCTCTGTAGTTTTAGTGTCAATTTTTTTGTCTTCAGAGGTCGCGTGAACTGACGGGCCACAGATCGATGCCTTTCTCCTCTGCATTGCTGTGGATGTAAACAGATTCCTCCCTGATTTGGTGCATGGCTGAGTGTGATTAATGTCAGGTTGCCACTGGCACTGAACATGTTCGTTTAGTGTTACAATTACCTGCGTTCAGATTACTTAGCGTTGTTTCCCTTTTCTATACTCAGTTGGGGGAAACAAGAATGATTGTTTAGGCTTGCACTTCAGTTTTGTGACTGATGTTATCTGTGGAGGTATATGGTGTGATCTAGAATATTCAGTTCACTTCCAACTCTTCTGCATATTTCTTTTGAGGTCACCATACATACAGATTGCATCAGTGCATGTTTTGAGGCACTAGTACAGCAGCATATACGTGCATTGTGATCAGTGTGCCATCTTTTGAGTTGATATTTGCCATGTTGAACCCATGCATTCGATAAATCTCTTTACTTTTTTATTATGATGTTACTTTTTACTCTGAATATTTTTTGGGACTAACAGTAACAGAGCTATGATATGCAGGGACGATGGGCCTGTGGACGTTGCTGGAGGGTTTTCTGCTGCTTGTAAACGCGTTGGCGATACTGAACGAAGACCGGTTTCTTGCTCCCAGGGGGTGGAGCATGCCTGAGGTCTCAGGAACCGGGCAAGCCAAGTCGTTGAAGGGGCAGATCGTTGGGCTCATCTACGCCACGCAGTTTCTCAGGATGCCCTTGATAGCGCTTAACGGCCTTGTCATTGTTGTCAAAGTGGTGTCAGGCTAAGGCTCATTGCCTGGCCGGCTTTGATGGATTGCATGGTGTCAGTTCCGGCGTTATGTAAAAGTCAGTTTTGTAGTACTAGAAGTTGCTAAATCTGTTTGCTCTGCTGTACCTTGTTGTTGTTGGTGATGTTCTGGTAAATTAATTAGTTGTTCTGATCATAAGGTGGTTCCTTAATTTAACACTGAATCATTTGTACCATCAAGGTGTTTCTGGTGTGCAGGTGTGGTACTTTCATCTGTTCAAGCATGTTTTTAGCCTGTTCATGTCAAAATAGCATACAGATGTTGTCTCTGCACATTTGCATTTACAGTTTTTTTTTCCCTGGCCACAACTGAAGGGTCGTCCGTACCATCCTTGAATGCGTGGTTCGTTTTCTTCCTCACGCAGTATTGCTGCAGTGTGCCCGTATTCACGTACCAGTGATGACGTTGGAAACAAATTTGGCGTTAGATAATTCGGATCTTATAGAGTAAATCGAACAATATGTAGCCATGCAGAATTATATTCGTCGATAGGTACTCGTCATCTCGGAAACGAGTATAGCATTTGTCAGTGGGTAGTATTTTCCAACTGAGCTGACCATGATGTGAAAAGAAAAGGCAAGGAAACACAAGTTCGTATTTGGACATGCATACGTGTCGGCCGATGTGGTAGGCGGTTCATCGGATCATCCGCTTCATCCACATGGGCGATTAGCCCTTTCCGCGACATTCCCCTGCGACCAACGAACTCCGACGACGCACTTGTTCCCGCGCCGCGCACGCTTGACAGACAGAGGAGTGATCAGGATTACCAGGCGCATCAAAAGCCTCGCTAACGACTGCAGGAAGAATATTCTCTCGAAAAGACGGCTTTACCCGGACACTAATTCAATCATTGCTACTACGAGGCCATGGAGAATGTTGCCGGACTCAAGTTAAGCATCAGGACTGACTAACTGACATGATATAGATGGCTGGCGCTGCTGTTAACTCGACCTGCACGCGTGCTTTGGATATACTACTATAGTACTAAACACACTGTTAAGTAGCGTAATAAGTCGGTCGCTGTTTGCTAATCAGTCATGAGCTCAACGCATGCATGCAGCCGAGCTCGCATCGCGTGCCTTCCCTTCCTCGCTTATAGCTCTGCCATCATGTAGTATGTCGCCGCAGCCCACAGGTGAGCAGTCAGGGAGTCAGAGATTCTGTAATTAACTATTAGTACTAACATCATAATAAGCCGGTCGACGGTAGCTAATTAATCAGATCACGTGGTGTGCTGCAGCCTGCGGAGCACAACAGTCGCGGAATGTTGTGTGCTGGAGTAGCGGTTCCTCATCATTGGTCTGGAGCGTCTTCGCCAGCGTTCTGTTCTTGTCCGAAAGGGGAACGGTGGCCAGTGCCCACCCAGAGAGAGAGAGAGATCAAAGCGGCTGATGGAGGCCTCCTCCTACTCATAATGCCTGCTCAAGCATGAGCTTTTCTCATTTTTCTGATCCAACCCATCAGCTGGAGCTGGGTTGTCCGAAAAAACCTTCTGCAAATACAATTCTCGTCGCAAAAATAAACCTTTTGCCGATTCTGAATTCAGACATGCTCGGTTTGGACTTTGGTGCTTTGTGCTCGTGAGATTCGCCAAAGTACGGGCTTCTTTTGGTGGTAGTAGGAGTAGCCAAGTGTAGTACAGGGTACTCCTACGCATCTACAGGAGCATCTCTGGCAGCGTAGTACTGCTACTGACCGCCTGCCCGATCCTGCATCTGCAAGCAGCAGCAATGGCAATGGCAGCAGCGAGCTGCAGCTGGATGACACAGGGCGAGCGACAGATGCAGCCAGGCCGGTGTAAGGCCATTAATCTTTACAAGAAGAAAGTCAGTCAGGCCTTGATGAATGTGTGTGCGTCCAGCTTCCGCTCGAGGTTACACAATCATGACCGTCCGTCGCCACGGTGATGCTGTGGGAGCAGATGCTGAGATGCACCGTTGCACTTGCTGTACAATTGAACAACCAGTTGCCAAGTTTCGTGACTGACGAGTAGTTGATGAAATACCGACTCTGAAGTCTGAACTCGATTCAAACCATGTCTGAATTTTGTGTCTACTGGAGTATTCCGCATGTTGTGTTTGCTGCGACGAGGACGACTGGCCTCAGCTGACGGGAGAATCGTGGACTAGCTGTTGTACTCTCCGTGTGGTGGCACTGAGCTCCTGGAAATGATGCCGGTCAGCCGGTCAGTCAGGGCGTTGAACAGCAGAAAAAGCAAGCAAACGAGTACATGCAGGTTTACGTAGTACTACTATCACGCAGGTGTCACGAGCTAAGCGAAAAAGGAAAACATATTCGTTTACAACATTATGAATGTCAGTGGGAGCCATCGATCCGGGTTATGGATAAATGCAGACATAATGTTGATGCTGATTACTTCCATTTGAACCAATAAACTCAACAAATTAAAATCAGAGACGGGAGTGTTAGTTCAAATGGATATGTTTCTAATAACCAAAGGCTTATTCCTCGCCAAAAAACAAAACTTAGAAATATACAGGAATCATCGGCCGCGAACTTCCAACTAAACTTAGAAATTTTTACTACTTTTCGGCAGCTTTTAGTTAACTCCACCTAACAAGCGAAAAGGGAAACTAAACAATACTACAAACCATCATGAACGAAAATCAAAGTTTGCAAAACAAAGTCCAGAAGCGGCTCAACAACCAGGGGTTTGTAGCATCTGCCATTCGAATCTATTACCCGAACATGAACGGGCACGGTTGCAACAAACTTGGTCCAAAGCCAAGTGTGCTCGTGAAGTCAAGCTGGTTTGGTTTTGTACTTTTGTATCATCTGAGGTTCTCGCACAAGCAGCCAAGGCTTTTGCTCTCGTCATCTGGAGAGAGTAAAGAAAGAGAGGACAGGGAGGAGGAGTAAAGCGGCTAGGGCCCCGTTCGGCAACCCCCCTGTAAATTTTAGCACCCATCACATCAAAGAGAATCTTGTTATTTAAGAATATTTTTATTAATTTAATGACAAAACCTATGTCACGACCCCCCCTCTAAATCGCGAGACGAATCTAATGAGCCTAATTAATGTATATTTTGCTGCAGTGATGCTACAGTAACCATCGTCTAATGACGCCTTAATTACCCTCATTAGATTCGTCTCGCGAATTCGAGCGGAGTCCTAATATTAGTTTAGTAATTAAACTTTATTTGTAATCACAATATTTGTTGCAAAAACCCTCTAAAATTTAGCACGAAGAAACGAACACACCCTAGGCCCATCCAAAAAGGGAGTCCAAAGTCTAAACAAACCGATGAAGCGCATCATCATCATCATAGGCAGCAGCATTGTTGCAGCTCGAGAGTGGATAGTTTCTGCCCTTTTTGGAGGGAAAAAAGATGTCTAACTTGGAAGGGATATGAAGATGCTCTTATGGAGCCCTTTGCTTCATATGACTGTCTTTTTTACTCTTCTGACCCTTTGCTTATGAGAGGGATCAAAGTGAACAATAATCCAAGAGTCACCACCAGGAATGCCAAGCTAGTAGGCATCATCCTATCATCAAAGAGAACAGGGCCTACTGGCTAGGCATTCCTACCGGATGAGTTTCCTTGTTGTCATCATCCTATCATCATCGGTGTCCTAATGTTATTGCTAGTTGGGTTAAGTTGCCCATAATGCACATAATATCAAGACTTTGATGCTCACAAATACAAGTAGTCTTGTACCCTATAATGGAGCCTAAGCTAGGACCTGTTTGAGAGTTGTATCATGTCGACTATTTATCAGCACCAAGCTAGCCAATTGCTAAAAAAAACCTTGTATGATAACCATTATAGTAATTTCTACCAAACCTCACATAACAACAAACTGTATATTCTAACTTAAGTAAAGCTTCTATAGTTGGTATATGGAATCTATCTTTGTTTTTTTTCGTCTCTATAATTTTAGATTTAGTTGTCCTCACAGTAGGATATCAAAAAGACTACAGACAGTTCCTAGGGAATTATATTCTCAGGTTAGAACGAAACTGAAAAGTGACATGAACTTAGATATTTACTTGTATTGTCCGTGACCCAATGCCGTTGAAAAAAACGTAAAAATCACGCCCCAACTCGGTGCTTGTATAAACCTGTCATGTCAATGGGAAAAAAAACTGTTTTTAGATGAATGGGAAAAAAAAACCTGAGTGCTGATAAACGGTTAATAACCCATCTGCAGCCCCTACACTGTCACTCTCCCCTATAAAACCGCCCACACTCCAAAGACAACCACCCTCTTCCCCCCACTTTTCCGCGCGCGCCCACGCACGACACGACTCCCCGCACTGCTTGCGCACGACACGACCGGCACAGCACAGCAACCGCCGGCGCCGCCGCTGCTCCAGCTCCGATGAACGCCGAGGGATCGGGCCCCGAGCTCTCGCTCCGGCCGCCGGAGCCGCCGCGGGACCCGCTGGAGTTCCTGTCTCGGTCCTGGAGCGCGTCCGCGGCCGACGTCTCCCGCGCGCTCGCCGCCGCCGCCGCGCCCGGGGCGGGGACCGTCATCGCCGAGGACGTCGCGGCGGAGCTCGACGGCGACGGCGGGGCGCCCGCCTCCGGGAGCTCCTTCTGCTTCGCGTCCGCGGCCACCTCGCAGCTCGTCATGGACCGGATCATGGCGCCATCGGTGCGCGCTCTCTCGTCTGCTTTTCTTTTCTTTTCTTTCCTTCCCTCTCTTAATAATAAACAAACAAACGAACAAAAATCCGGTCTTTTTTAAACTTCATCAGCGTTGTTCGTCGCGTCCTTTTTTCCACCTGGTTGGTGCGATTCTGTTTCGTCGTCCTGAATGTTAATTTGTTTGGCTTGATTTCACATCCCTTCCCCTGTTTGCTTCTCGCCGATTAGTACATGCTTCTTTAATGCGACTACCTGATATCTGACTTCCTTGTACTACTCTGGAGCGAAGTGAGGACAACAAGTAGCTGACAAAGATGCGATTTTTTCCCCTCTGTCTCAACAAGATTGCGAACTAATCATCGGATTAATGTTTACTGTTCTTTCCATCTTGCACGTTTGATGCTTGTTTCCATGGATTACGGTTACTGCATTTAGCAGAGATAGACTTGGTTTCAGGCTAATCGATTTCTGTTTCGCTGGGCAGCAAGAAGTGTCGCCGCTGACCTCCGGCCGCCTCTCCCACAGCAGCGGCCCTCTCAACGGCGGCGGCTCGCTCTCCGACAGCCCGCCGGTCTCGCCGGAGGTCGACGAGAGCAAGGTATACCTCCTTCCCTCTGTCTCCGCGTGTGTTCGGCAGAGGACGCGTTAGCTGCTTAATTGCTGTCTTACCTGCTTGTTAGGCACTGGATTTTGGTTTGATATCTCTGTTAGCCTGGGCAGCTGGGCTTTTGTATGGTGTAGTACCTGTATTCTTTCTGTTTGATGCTCTTCCTTTCCTTTGGAAATAGAGCACGTGTTTGTTTGCTTATTCTCTCTGCTCGGAAGAAACTAGGCCAATGGCAGTTGTGGGCGAAGCAACAGGGGTTAGCGTAGTTTCAGTGTTTGTTAGTATGTGCAGCCTGGCATATTTTTCAGGTTAGTAAATTGTGTGAGTTGAACCTGTAGAACTAGCTGGGAGCAAAAGCACCGGCCTCGGCCTTTCCATGACTGTAGCACATCCCTTCAGAAAGTAAAAAAAAAATGTTTAGAATGGGGAAAAGAAGGAAACATGGAGTAGTAGAAAAAGAATATAGCTCGAGCATGTTCCTTTCTCTCCGTCGGATGAAACACTTTAGACTAACTTCAACAATAAGAGCCATATTTGAGAGGCAATGTGTCTGTTGCCTCGCGTCTACAGTCCGTTGCCTTTCCTTCTCATTGAGCCATCTCCAACAGAGCGATGGAAGCGCAACCGCATCCCCTCCCGAGCCATCGACGCCACCGCGAAAGCAGAGCAGAGCGAAGGAATCGAATCCACCAGCACGATGATCAGCGAACCGGCGCGAACCTTGCTGCGCGCCCACCTGCTGCGCGCTCGCCCGCGCCGCCCGCCTCCGTGCTCGCCGCACCGCCACGCGCCGTCTCCCCGCGGCCTGCAGCTCGCGTCGTGCCTCGTGCCGTCACCCTGCGGCTTGCAGCTCGCCCTGCAGCTCGCTAGCACCGCCGCGAGGTCCGCATGCACGCAAGCGCTCACACGCGAATGGCACCGTAGAGCTCACACGCACAAAATTCAGACATCCTAATGCCAAATCGAATCACGTGCCATAGAAATTGAGATGCAAATTCACTGAATCGAGCACAGAGTTGGCAAAGCGAAGCACAACGCACCAAATCGGGAGCATTTCAATGACCAGAGTGAACCACAAACTACCAAATCGAACATAAAATTGAAGCGCGCCGGCATCGTTGTTCATGCCGGACTTGAGCTGGAGGAGTGCGTCGGCCGCATGGCATCAGGGAGCAGCGGGAGGCAGCAACCGGCCAGGAGGAGCACCACCTTCCGCCTCGTTGAGCCCATGCGCCGCCCTCCACAGCACGATGCTGCTCCCCGCGCGTCCGCCGCACCGTGCCGCCTCCGCCTCCACCCGCGGCACGCCCCGTCCCGCGCCGAGCTCCGCCCCGTCCCGCCACGCGCCGCGCCCCGCCCTGCGCCGAGCTCCGCCCCGCGACGCCGTGCGCCGCGCTCCGCCACGGGCCGCGCCCCCGCGCGCCTACGCGCATCGCCGCCGCGCCCCGCTTGCCGGGAAGTTCCATGGCCCGCCATTCGATTCACCGCCCCGTATAGGTGAAGCGCACGGCGCCGCCGCTGGCGCGAGTGCCCTCCCGCTGCGGAGCAGGCATCGCTCGTCGTCGACGGCGCGGATGGCGCGCGAGTCGACGGCCTTGACGCTGCTGAGGCCGTAGCAGCGCAGCACGATGCGCGACACCGCACACCGGCATGCGTTCCGCACGTCCACGGCGTACTCGGGCTTCCCCTCCTCCGTCCGCCCCGTCGCGCGCTGCCGCACCACCAGCTCGTCCACTTATGCCTTTGAGGAGAGAGGGAGTGCAGTTTTGCATGTTCTCTCTCCTCAAAGCCAAAATTGCCTTCCCTGATGCCTCCTCTGTTGGAGAACAAACTGGTAATGCACAGTAGACATCGGTGGTGCAAATCTGTTTTGACTATCCTTTTGCCTCTTCTATTTGAGTCAGTCTTACTGCCCCATTCCATTTCTCCGTGGTTTTACAGATCAAGGCAAAGTGACTTGCGTGTCAAAAATCATTGGGCAATGCATTGTGTAGAATTTACAGACAAGACGTTTGTGGGAATGTCTGCCATTTCTCACGCGTTTCTCTGTTTGACAATGCACCAGCTGTTGCTCCAGAAACTTGAGCAGTGCATGCCTGTGTGCTCTTGCGTTCGTTTCATTTTAGATGGTGCTGTAGCAGTCACATCAAAGATGTCGGCACGATTTATGTGTACTAAACAAAGTCAAATTACAAAACTAAGTCCAGGACCCCCCCTCTATTTTGCGAGACGAACGTAATGAGGGTAATTAAGCGGCGATTAGACGATGGTTACTGTAGCATCACTGTGTCAAAACATTGATTAATTAGGCTCGTTAGATTCGTCTCGAAAAATAACGCCCGTCTGCAGAAAGGTTTTGTAATTAAATTTTATTTAGTACCCCTAAATAGTAAGATTCTTTTTACTTTAGAGGGGTATAAAGTTTAGAGGGCACTTTAGAGGGGGATCCGAACGGCACCATAGCAATGTTTGTTTAGTACTGGTGGATCATAGGCATGCCTTACCTATGTTACCTGTACCTGTGCTAGTTTTTCCGCATGGCTTATCATTATCAAGACGAGCAAATGAATCATGCCTAGAACCATCAGCCATGCCTACTGGTTGGGCTTCATCATTGACCAGGATAGTACTACTAGACTACAGTACTCCAATAGTCAAGCTTTGGACTTACTATCAGATCAAAGCTTTGGACTCAAGTCAATTGCATTATTCTCTGCTTTCACTCGCCCTGCCCATCTCAAAGTGCAGGAAACCAGGCTGTGACCCTCTGTTGGTGTGGTGTTGCCTTCTGAACTGTACTGGTAGCTCTGACCATGGTGAGGTGTGTGTGGTGTGATGGTCTTTGCCGCTTGCTTGGTGTTGAAGAAGCTTTGATTCCAGCTGGTCTTTGCCGCTTGCTTGGTGTTGAAGAAGCTTTGATTCCAGCCCTGCAAGCAGCAACTCTGTTGTCCTATGGTCTCCTCCTTCCGCAAGCAAACACTGCACTGCAGCATGTCCAGTAGTGCCCCACCTCCTCCTTTCTTCACAAGCAAAAAGCTACACAGGCCTGCATGCTTACGCAGTCCATGCTCCCCCCTTTGAATTCTCCTACTTGCTCGCCTTTTGCCTCCTCCATGAGCCTGCAGGCTCCTGCATGCCTTTGTTACCACTAATCAAGAGCAGTTCCTGCAGCTTTTGCCTTGTTCTAGCATAATCTAATGATGCCATTCTCTTGTCTGCTCCATGGTTAACGCTGCATGGTCTCTCCTCACTGCCGCCATGATAGTGTCTTGTGGCACGGTGGTCACGGGTTCGTGGCACGCCTCATCAAGTCAACCTAGAGACTATACAGATTAACGTCATGGAAACATAATGATTTGTACTGGCCACTAGTAAAAGGTTGCCACACTTTGCAAGAATCATTGCAGTAACGCTTATTGTCGGAGCATGACGCAGGATACTTGGCACAGTAGTTCCAGTTCTGCAGTTTGGAATGGAGGAATTCTTCTCCATTCCTGCGAGAATTGAACTGTTTCCTGTGAAATTCCTGTAAAATTCCTGCGAAATTCCTGCGTTCTAAACGGGGCCTAAGCACTGGCACAGTAGTAGCAGAATAGCATTTCGAGGTTTAGCTGTTTCTATCAGATCAAAGTTTTGTTTGCGTTGTATGCATGAATAGAACCAATTATCCGGGCAAATAAAATGTCATCTTATGTCTGAATGCAAACTGAACTGTTGCCTGAACATTCGCAGTTCTGCAGAGCGGCGAGCACGCCGAAGCCGCAGCCGGTGTACCACCGCGGCGGCAGCAAGACGGTGGGCCGGTGGCTCAAGGACCGGAGGGAGCGGAAGAAGGAGGAGACGCGGGCGCACAACGCGCAGGTGCACGCCGCCGTCTCGGTGGCGGCCGTGGCCGCGGCGGTCGCCGCCGTTGCGGCCGCCACCGCCGCGGCCTCGGGCAAGGACGGCCGCGCGGACGCCGCCGTGGCGTCGGCGGCGACGCTTGTGGCGGCGCAGTGCGTCGAGGCCGCGGAGGCCTTGGGCGCCGAGCGCGACAACCTGGCCGCCGCCGTCGGCTCGGCCGTCAACGTTAGGACCCCGGGCGACGTGGTCACCGTCACCGCCGCCGCCGCCACAGGTTCGCCGCGGTTACTACCAATTTTTTTTCCCCGTTCGTTTCCGATCAGCAGCGGCGTGACTGACACGATCGCGGCTTGTGCGTTCCTTGGATCCTTGCAGCGTTGCGGTGCTCGGCGACGCTGAAGGCTCGTGCGCTGAAGGAGGTGTGGAACTTGGCGGCGGTGATCCCCGTCGAGAAGGGCGCCATGGGCGGCGGCGGCCATCAACGGCACGGCGACAGGTACAACGGCGGCCGCAACAACAACAAGCAGCTTCTTCAGCTGGAGCACGGGGAGCTGGAGAGCAGCCACAGCAGCAGCAGCTTCGGCGACGAGCTCTTGCCGGCCGAGGAGAACACCTTCCTGGGCAACTGCACGCTGGAGCTGCTCGCCCGCGGCACCCAGCTCCTCAAGCGCACACGCAAAGGTACTGTTACTTCGCGCCATGAATGATCAGAGTGTGTGTTCGCCGCAGTTGGTTCGCGCCATGAATCGTAGCGTCGCGCCGCAGCTTGCTGATGTCTGATGATGACGATGCTGATCATCTTGTGCACGTAGGCGCGTTGCATTGGAAGGTTGCCTCCGTGTACATCAACCGGAACGGCCTGGTGATGCTGAAGATGAAGAGCAAGCACGTTGGAGGGACCATCACCAAGAAGAAGAAGAGTAAGTGTATCAAGCTCCACTCCAAAATGCCGGCCATGCATGGCGCCGGTGACACTGGCACCACTGACGCTGGTCCGTGCCCCTGTGCAGGCGTGGTGGTGGACGTGTGCAGGGACGTGGCGGCGTGGCCGGGGCGGCACCTGCTGGACGGCGGCGAGCACCGGCGCTACTTCGGCCTGCGGACGGCGGAGCACCGGGTGATCGAGTTCGAGTGCGCCGGCCAGACGGAGTACGAGATGTGGACCAAGGGCGTGGCGCGCCTGCTCAGCATCGTCGACGGCAGGAAACGCCTCGCCGCCTGATCGGTGCCGTTCAAGCGTTGGCGTTCGGTGCAAGGTAGTGGACTGGTGGTAGTGATTAGTGAGGGAGTGACTGACTGACCACAGCAGGGATCATGTAGCTTTCAGTTTGTTATTAGAGCTGAGATTAGATTAAAATGGTGGTGATGCCGTGATGGTGTATTGTGATTTGTATGTATGTGTGGGGGTGGGGTATGCGTGGAGCAGAAATCTTTGATTTTGTTTTCTCCTTTTGTTCAGTTCAGTTCTGACGCAAGAGTAAGTTTTGTTTCTTCGGTATCCGACTAAGCACATGTTCCATGTCAGTACGGTCCGAAAAAGCTCTGGAAATAGTGAAATAGAGACGTTCCGAAATGTAGCACTTTGTAACTTGTACTACTAGCTGTTAACGTTGTTAATTTGGACAAAATACCATCAGTTCACCCCTCCTATCACTTTCTGTTCCCTTCCGGATCAGAGCTGCCTGCAGCTGCTCTTCTTCACGCTTTAAGGATAGCAGCTGCTGGCTGCTGCACATCCTTAATTTGCACAGCTGCCCTTGCAATCCGTCACAAACCACACACATACACGGTCCTCATTCCTCAATTTACACAGATAAATGCATTTGGCACCTGATTCTGCTCCTACAAACATGGAGCCGGCCGGACGTCTGGCTGGAGTAGGGGCCGAAGCACGACGCAGCAGGCAGAGTCGCAGAGAAGAGCCAGACGAGAGAGGAGCAGAGAAAAGCTAGAAGCGCCTGGTTCGATTTGTTTGGTCCGGTGAGGTGGACAAAATTTCCATGCCGCCTCTGTGCTAGTGTGAGAAGAGTGAAGAGAACCTCCTCTTGCACCAACGGAGTTCCTCAGAACGTGGTGGTGTGTTCTTTCAATGCTAGCGCTATTTAGTACTCCTTCTGTTTTTATTTATATGACGCAGTTGACTTTTTTCGTTACTTTGACAATTCGCTTTATCTACAAATATTTGTGCAAACAGCTAAATATATAGGTTAATTTTAAAGTGCTTTGATGATCTAATGATATCGATTTCACGTTAACTAACGAATTACATAATTATATATTGTTGATCAAAGTTTAACAAAAAAATCAACTGCGTCATATAAATAAAACAGAGGGAGTAGTATTTACAAAGGCATGATATTTTACGAAATCAAGAACGAGTTGCACTTGAGTCATTGGGGTTTACATGGTGTGCATCCAACGGCCCTCCGTTACTGTTAAGCCTGCTTTATTTTACTGGTACTTTCTTTTGAAATTGTTGATGTGACATTGTCCCCCTTTCGTTAAACGAGATTTCGGTCCCCGTCCATAGGACAACAGGATGTTTATTTTGTGCGCGCCGTATGGTGCTTGTGTGTTAACAACCTAAGATTCAAGATATGCTATATTGACATATTGCAGGGATACTAATAAATATATAGCATGGTCCTTAAAATATAAATATCATGTTATGAAAGTTCATCGAATTTATAGAAATCATAGAACACAATGAAGAGCATGTGATGAGGGAGTAAAGGATGTGTGTGACCTCCCAGAGGTTCCCGGTTGCCTTTGTAAAAGGTAAAAATTCAATAGATGAGTGTGGGAAGCATATGCCCCCAAGAACTCCATTGGACAGACAATGCGAAGAGGATGAAATATATATTTAGTAAAGCTTTAAGAAGTGAAATGTTAGATATCTTTATAAACAAACTAATCAAATGATGAAAAATTGCTTCTCCCAATACTTCTTCTAGATGTAACTGCGCGTGTAGAGCTGGCGCTTTTGCAGTCCCTTATAACACTACGTCATTAATAATTCCAGGCCCGCATGCCAGCTTTTAAACCTCAAATTACTGTCTCATCTCCAACCAACCATAAAGATTTTGCTTGATTTTCTATCTTGGCAATTGTTTCTCCAAACCATGCATCCGTTTTGAAGTCCGCTTGACCATCATGCCAAAATGAGATCCAATATTAATATATTTTAAAAATTTTAAATATTCCATTTCAACAATTTGAGGGCACAAATTTCAACTCATAATACATGTTTTACTAGCTTTACAAATTTTGTACGCTAGGTTATTCAAAATGTTGAATAAAGGGTTTCGAAGTATTGAACACATTATTTGAATACACTCAACATTTCAAAGATACAAATCATATTTGAATGTGTTGGTCACATTTGTGAATAAAACGTTCTCTTCTTTATTCAAAAATGTTGAACCAACTTTTTCTTAAGAAAATATATGACCATGACTGACGAAATGTTGAATATGACAAAAAGAAAGATCGGTAAACTCACTTGTGTTCATAGGCCGCAACACATTTTTATGATGGGCTAGGCAGCGGCAGTTGAATGGGCTGCTTCATTAGTGGGCTGATTAGATCCCTCCATTTCAAATTACTTGACACTTTTGACTTCTTGAGATCACGTTTGAGCGCTCGTCTTATTCAAAAATTTTGTGCAAATATAAAAACAAATAAATCATACTTAAAGTATCTCTAATGATAAAACAAATCATAACAAGATAAATGATATTTGCACAAATTTTTTAAATAAGACGAGCGGTCAAACGTGATTTACAAAAGTCAAAAACGTCAAGTAATTTGAAATGGAGTGAGTAACTAGCATTTGGGAGCCAGCCCGGTCCAACTTTACCACGATGACGGCCGCACGATTTCGCGGGACGCTGGCTCGTGCCGCGACACTTAAGAAAACGAAGTGGTTCTCCAAAAAAAAAAAAATAAAGAAAAAGAAGTAGAAAAGTATATTGCAGACGCCGACCAACGTACACTGTTCGTATAGAAAAAATGGAGCAGCTTACATAGATCAGTAGTAAAAGTTTGAGTACCTGTACCACCAATAATAAAAGTTGTATCACTGTATTTCGAAAATATTCTTCTTCCATTAGAAGTCAATATATACAGTGTCCACAAGGACGATCCAATTTTTTTGCGACACATGCAGCGGTGAATAGTTGAAACATACGTACGACCTCATAACAAAACGAAATCAACTAGGATGACAGTGATCCGTCGACGTGGTACGGAAAGAATACATATCACACGTATGTAATCCTTGAGTCATCCGTTTTTAAATATGCTTGGCCATGCTGCCAAAATGAGATCCAGTATTAATGTATTTTAAAACATTTTAAATATTCCGTTTCAGCAATTTGAGAGCACAAACTTCAACTCATAATATATGTTTTACTAGCTTTACAAAATTGTTACTCTAGGTTATCAAAAATTTTGAATAAAGGCTTGTTGAGCACAAATAAATACATTCAACATTTACAATATTTTTTTGCAATTAACATTTAGAATATATGACCATGACTAACAAAATGTTGAACATAACAAAAAAGAAAGATCGTAAAACTCACTTGTGGTCATGGGCCGCAACATATTTTGAATGGGCTGTTTTGTTAGTGGGCTGATTAGATCCTTTTGTGGACCAAGTGGTAACTAGCATTTGGGATCGCGTTGGTGCCGCGACCCTAAACCAAAAGTATACATAGCTACGTACACTGTTCGTATTCCCCTCCAAAAAAAAAAAACGTACACTGTTTGTATAGAAACGATCAGCATACATATAGCTCAGTGAATTTTTAGATACCTATACAACCTATAATAGAAGCTGTATCACTGTATTTCCAAAACACTCTTTTTCCATTGCAAATCACATAATAGACTGTCCACAAGGACGATCCAAATATTTTGCGACACATGCAGCGGTGAATAGTTGAAACATACGTACGACCTCAAAAAAAAAAACGAAATCAACTAGCTAGGATGACAGTGCCGTCGATATGGTATGGAAAGAATACATATGACACGTATGTAATCCTTGACTCACGCACAACGAAAATATTCAGAGAAAGACAACGTCGACGGCGGTTTACGGACGAAGCCAAGGCATGCACGGACGAGAGAGAATCCGTGATCATCACCAGCGCCGGCCGGCCGGCCGGCAATTTTAATTTGGAGCCACACGATTGCATGGCCGGCACTCCACGGCACCACCACCAACAACAAATTTCATCATTCATCCATGAGATAACCGGCACCAGAAACTGCTGAAATGGACAAAACCAAAGTGCTTGTTGATTATTCAGTATATGTTTCGTCTCCTTTCAAAAGAAATGGAAAGAAGTGGGGCGGAAAAGCCGTTGATCTCGCCGGCGGCGAGCCCAGTCAGAGGGACTGGATCCCCACCGAGATCCCTTGCAGTGAGGAGGAGACTCACGTGGGGAGCTCGTGAGGCGGGAAGAGGTCTTCGCAAGGGAGAGTTGGATGGTCGACAGGTGGCGACATCTCGACCGGGAGCTCGGAGAGTTTTCCATGGCGGACAAATGGGGTCAGGAGGGCCCCGACACCCAGTGATAGAGGAGACACTGGAGGATGGGTCCGTGATCGAAGAGTTTTATGGTCAGTTGTGGATAGTCCCAGAGGTCGAAATCCCCAATTCGCCGATAGCTAGGGTTCCTTCGAGATTTAGAAGCCTCGTGTGGATTCGGAAGGATCTATGGGAGAAGAAGGAGTTCGGGGTTGAGGACTGCTTTCAGGCTTGTGGTGGAGATCAGTGGGAAGGGGAACCGAAGAGATTCAACTTTGCAGAGGATTGCTGGGCGAGAGGCGACCGGAAGACCTTCCTGCAAGCTCTGCGCGAGTCCATGGCGGGGAGAGGAAGAGGGAGAGGTCCGAGAAGCCCGGAGGATGAGTGGAGATGGGGGGAGGGGCCATGGCAGGCGCCGTACCCGCATATGCCTCCACCACCACCGCCGAATTTCTACCCCAACATGGTGCCGCCGAATTTTGGAGGTTTTCCCCAACATCCTCACTCACAGCCACCCCCGTTCTTCCATCAGGGAGGTCATGGAGATAGCCATGGAATGGGGAGAGATCAGAATCAGTTCCCACCACAGAGAGGGGGGCCTGGTGGAGCTCAGAACCAGTCCAGACCTAAAGCTGCGCAACCGAGACCGAGACCTGCTGCAACAAGAGGGCCGACGCAAGAGCAGAGTAAGAACAAGCAATCTACTGGTCCAATTCCAGGCTCAGAGAAAGTTGTAGGAGCCAGCTCTGGAATCAAGGATAGTGCTGTGATTTGCTTCAATTGTGGAGAAATTGGGCATTACAGTACAGCTTGTAACAAGCCAAAGAAATGCTTTATGTGTGGAGCAGATAGACACACCTCAGAGAGTTGCCCTGATTGGAAAAAACCTCACAAGCTAGCTCAGTATTTTGGAAGTGCTAACCATGGCCTTGGTTTCTTCCATGTCGATGTGTCACCTAGACCTGGTAGAGTTAGTCACTGGAAAAATTTTGAGAATTGTGCAGTGTTCACAGTGGAGGAGGGACAGGTGACTGAAGAGGAGATAATTGATAACTTCAAGAGCATGTTTGATCAGCAGTGGCCGTGGCAGCTTAGGCCTATGGATGAGAAAAGGTTTCTAGTAAGATTTCCTCCACACAAGAAGTTGTCAGAAATGCTGATAACAAAAGTGGTATACTTTGATCTAAAGCAGAAGGGTGCCCTAGGAGCTCTAAGAGTTTGGAGTGGAGAAGGAGAACCTTTTGATGAGTTGGTGGACACTTGGGTACAGGTGTCTGGGGTGCCACCAAAATTCAGTGATGCAGATACCTTCCAGCAGGTTGCTTCTTCTCTAGGGAAACTCAGGGACATTGACTGGAACTCGCTGTTCTCAAGCTTCTTTGCTATGGTAAGAATTAAGGTAGCAGTTAAGGACCCCAAGATGATTCCTCCGAAAAGAGTCATGGAATTAGATAATAAGCTGTATGTGATCAAGCTGAAGGCAGAAGATGTAGAGAAGGTGCAAGCTGGACCAGAAGAAGAGGACAAAGGAGAAGATGATGATGAAGATGAGGACCAAGTTGACAAGATAGACCCAGAAGCAGATGATCAACACAATAGGGACATGGAGACTGAGGATAACACAGCAGGAGGGGATAAGGACAATGATGGAGCAGGGAGACAAAACATAGGCCCAACCACAGGGGGAAAGAAAGTGGGGCAGAAGACATTGCCTTTATGGTCAAGTTTATTCAAACAGGATGGGATAGAGCAGTTGCTGGATGAAAAGGAAGAGTTCAGATGTGTGAATCTGTTAAGGGACATGGAATTAGCAGAATCAGAGGAGGGGGAGGAAGAAGAGAACTACATAGAGGAAGAGGACCTAGAGGAAGAAATGGAAACACTGCCACAAGAATGGTGCTATGATTTGCAGAATCAGGCAGATAGTCAGGTGTATGAGGGAGAAGGTAGTAGCAGTCAGACAGTCATGAAGTCACAAGATAAAGATAAGGTGGGCTTTTTTCAAGACATGGAACGCCAGGGACAGAGGTTAGAGGTGGAGGCAAAGCTAATTGGGAGTGAAGAAATGAAGGGTTTACAACAAGCTCAGGAGGACAGCAAAGAGTTGGAGGCAAACAAGAAGGAGGAAAAGAAGAAAACATGGGGACCAGTAGTGCCCACAAGGAAGAGCTCGAGAATAAGGCCAGGAGGAAAAGTGATGGAGAAGGCTCAGGAGATCAAGAGCAAGCAGAATCTGGAAGGAACACAAGGTAATAAAAAATCTTACTACAACTCTTTTTCTGCTTTATCTTCTGATGAACTTCGTACAGTAGCTGTAGAGGTAGGGATTAAGCTAGGAGATGACGTAGAGAAACAGGTGGAGGTAGCCAATAGAGTTAGTAAGCTAGATCAGGAAAGAAGTAGCAGTTTTACTAATAACTGTAGAACATGTACTGAGGGCAGTACTTCTTTAGGAGTTAGCTCTGTTCCAGCCGAGGCTGAAGGTCATCAGGTGGATGACGTGTTTACCAGTGATCATGAGGGCTGGTCACAGGTTACACATAGGAAATCAAAACACAAAACAGTTTTAAATGATAGGGGCAATATGGAATATTAGAGGCCTGAATAAGGCAGGTAGACCTCTGGCTTTATCTTGCTTTGTTAAGAATAATAACCTAGATTTTGTTGGTATCTTAGAAACTAAGAAAGATAGCTTTAGTGATTTCTTTCTTAGGAACATCACTTGACCAATCCCCTATGCTTGGAAGTATCTACCTGCAGTTGGCACAGCAGGAGGTATTTTGGTAGGGTGTAGAGATGATCTGTTTACAATTTCTGTCTGCCATAAGCTGAAATACTTGATTAATGTTATGCTCACTGATAAGAAAACTGGTTTTAGTTGGAGACTAGTTGTAGTGTATGGGTCGCCTTATGAGGAAGGTAAACAAGACTTCCTAGATGAGTTACATTTTATTTGGAACAGTTGGCAGGGGCCAACACTAATAGGTGGCGATTTCAATTTATCAAGATATAGTACAGATAAAAGTAATGGTAGGATAAATCAAAAATGGGCTGACCTTTTTAATGATTGGATAGATAAGTGGGCCCTGCTGGAGCTTAAACCCTCAAATAGGTCCTTTACTTGGGCTAATAACCAAGAGAATCTGATTGCAGCAAAACTAGATAGGGTGTTTGTTTCTACTGAGTGGGACAGTGTTTTTCCTTTAGCAAGTGTGAAAGCCTTACCAAAAGAGGGGAGTGACCACACACCCCTGTTTGTAGATACTGGTAGTAATGTAACTTTTGGGAAAAAAAGGTTTAGATTTGAGAAATGGTGGCTAGAAAGAGAAGATTTTAGTGCAGTAGTAACCAAAGCTTGGCAAACACCTTGTGAGGAGAGTAATGCTATGGATATTTGGCAATGTAAAATTAGGATTCTAAGGAGAGCTATTAGAGGGTGGGCTGCCAATGTAGTAGCTAGCATGAACAAGCACAAGAGAGAAATCTCAGAGGAATACAATAAGCTAGATCTAGAATCTGAAAATAGAGTGATGTCAGACCAAGAGATAGGTAGGATGAAGTTTTTGGCTCAAGAAATAAATAGATACTGGGCCTTAGAAGAGATTAAGATTAGACAAAGGTCGAGGGATAGAAATATCCTAGAAGGTGATAGGAACACAACTTACTTCCAGGCTGTGGCTAATCAGAGAAATAGAAAAAAGAAGATAGAGATTCTTGATGGGCCTAATGGGACAGTAACTGACACACAGGGTATGATGGAAGTAGCAGTAGATTTTTACAAAAATTTGTTTAGTAGAGAGGAGAGAGGGGAGGTAGAGTTAGCAAACAATTTTTGGGAGGAAAGGGACAAAGTAACACAGGATGAAAATGATTTCCTACAAGCACCTTTCACTGAGGCAGAGGTGAAAGAAGCTGTTTTTAGCTGTTATGCAGAAGGGGCTCCAGGGCCTGATGGGCTGCCCTTTCTTTTTTACCAAAAATTTTGGAATTTAGTTAAGGAAGACCTAATGAGGATGTTTGCTGACTTTCAGGCAGGGAAACTAGATCTGTTTAGGTTAAATTTTGCTTTGCTAACTCTAATTCCAAAAGAAAATGATGCTAGGGAAATGAGGAAGTTCAGACCTATTAGTTTAGCTAATTGTAGTCTCAAAATCTTTTCCAAAGTTATGACTATGAGACTTGGCAAGGTGTGCCAGAGATTAATTTCAAGTCAACAAACTGCCTTCTTGAAAGGAAGATACATTCTGGAGAGTGTAGTTGTAGCTCATGAAATTGTACATAGCTTATATAGAGAAAAGGAACCTGGGGTTATTTTAAAGTTAGACTATGAAAAAGCGTATGATAGGGTAAGCTGGGACTTCTTGTTTGAAGTACTAGAAAGTAGAGGTTTTGGATGTACATGGGTTAATTGGTTAAAACAGTTAGTTGTTGGGGGTTCAGTAGGGGTAACTCTCAATGGGGAAGAAAGCTCCTTTTTCAAGACAGGCAAAGGCTTGAGACAAGGAGACCCCATCTCACCTTTACTTTTTAACTTGGTAGGAGATGTGTTAACCAGGATGTTAATGAAAGCTGCAGATAGAGGGTTGATTAGAGGGTTGCTCAATAATGTTAGAGAAAGGGGGATTGTGTCACTGCAATATGCAGATGACACTTTGATTTTTTCTTCTCCCGAGGAAAGTTGCATTAGAAATCTGAAAGGTACCTTAGTTTTGTTTGAGCAAATTTCAGGGATGAGGATTAACTTTCACAAGAGTGAGGTAATGTTCATGAATGTAGAAGAAGAGTTAGGTCATAATATATCTCATACGTTAGGGTGTCCAGTAGGAAGTTTACCTCTAAAGTATTTAGGAGTACCTCTGCACCATGACAAATTGAGAAGGGAGGATGTTCAACCCTTGGTGGACAAAATAATTAAAAAGGTAGCAGGGTGGAGAGGTAGGCTGTTGTCTTATATGAGTAGGTTGGTGCTTATTAAGGCCTGTTTAGCTAGTATACCAGTTTATTTACAGTCTTTTATAAAATTTCCTAAGTGGGCTATCCATCTCATTAATACACATATGTCTCATTGTTTGTGGAACAACTTCGAGGGGCACCCAAATTACCATCTAGCTAACTGGCAAAGTGTAAGCATGAAAAAGGAGTTTGGGGGTTTAGGTGTGCCGGACCTAAGAGACTTGAACATTAGTTTACTAGGGTCCTGGATAAAGAGATATAATGCAGATGAAGGTAAGCTTTGGAAGCAGGTGATAGATAGTAAATATAATACCAATAGGCCTAATATCTTTTGCTGTCCTACTTATAATGCTTCTAACTTTTGGAAGGGAGTGATGTGGGCGGCCAAAGTAGCAAAGTTTGGGTATAGATGGAAGGTAGGAAATGGTAGAAAGATCAAGTTCTGGGAAGATGTGTGGGTAGGAACATCAAGCCTAGCAATCCAATATTGGGAGATTTACTGCATAGTGAATGAACAGACTGCAACCATTGCAGAACTGTGGGATGGCACTGACCTGAAATGTACTTTTCGTAGAGGGGTGGACTTGAGGCTGTTAAGGCTATGGGAGGAGGTAGTACAATTAGCTTCTACTATTGTTTTTAGTGATGAGGAGGATAGTATGATTTGGCAGTACAATACTTCTGGTGTGTATTCATCACAGTCCTTGTATGGTATAATCAATTTTAGGGGTATCGTACCTGTTTACACGCCAGCCATTTGGAAAATCAAAGTGCCCCGAGAATTCACTTCTTTCTGTGGCTCTTGTCGAATAATAAAACTTTAACTAGAGATAATTTGGGTAAGAGGAGAAAGGTTGAGGATGCAACCTGTGTTTTCTGCTGTGAACAGGAATCTGTACAACATTTGTTTTTTGATTGTGTGGTAGCTAGGCAAATGTGGCATGAACTTTCAGAAGTCTTGGAGGTTGATTTGCAGAGTACTTTCATTTCAGTAGCTAGTAAATGGCTTAGTAACAATCGGTTTTGGTTAGTGAATGTTTTTAGCTCTGCTGCTCTTTGGAGCATTTGGAAACTTAGAAATAACTTTGTGTTTCAGAATGGCAAATGGAGGGATATGAGACTAATTTGGGACAGAATGGTCCCTATGCTATCCCAGTGGAAGATCTTGAGCCCTTACCTGAAAACAGAAGCGTACGAGCAAAAGTTGTCCCAGCTGGAGATGGTCGCGAAGAGGTGTGGCAGGCTGGAATACTTCTTGGGCACATCATCACTTGGGGAGGCCAGCAGGAGCTCAGCAAGTGCGCTGGAGATGGTGGAAGCGAGTGAAAGGAATGAGGAAAATGTAATAGGCTAGAAAATGGGCAGAGTCCCGGATGTGTGTTTTGGAGAAGTGTGTTGAACTGTTTTGTCACGCTAAACTCTGGTCTTTTGCTAATGCAATTGGGACCGGGGCCTTTGGCCCTTGAACTCTAAAAAAAAAAAAAGAACAATGGAAAGGACAAGCCTGTGGGCATCTTGTAACAAACTGGCTGCCCAACCAAGTCCCCATAAAGGAGGGCTTGGACCTTTGCATTGATGCACATGTGGTGGTGTATGCGTGTGTGTGTGGTGTGGCCCATGAATCTTCCTAAGGGACCATGCGTTGTGACAGACATGCAGTACTTGGATCGATGCCCGGCGATGTCATGGGAGGGTGGTGGTTAGAGATGCCAACAAAAAACTGCAACTAATTTCACAGAGAGAGAGAGAGAGAGAGAGAGAGAGAGTCGTCCTAGTCTGCCAGGATAAATCAATAGACATTTGATTTGATTTGATTTGCGTGTGGAAAACGGAGGCTGGGTGAATATCCACCCCATAGTACAGACCCCAAAAGAGGAGAAAAAGCCGGGGGCAATCATGCAACGAAGTCACAAAAGGATGTACAAATATTTCATCCTTCAAGCAAAGCTGGCAATCATTTCAGCCGTAGTACTCGTGTAGGCATATCTTGCAAGCAAGCATCACTGGAAATTTTCTATCCGCGCATCTCGTTGTCCTTTGTCCCAACTTTTTCTCCTCCCATCAAAAAAGGAAGAAAAAATTCTTGTTCCTTATGCAGAAGGATTGAGATCATACACACACTTGTCATGGTACCATGATACATCATTCTGTCAACATTATCTTACCAGGATATAGAACAGTGAATGGTATAGAAGCCATACTGGTGAAAAAGTATGTCCCATATCCTCGCAGGCCGATCAATTCCTGCGTTCAGCTGCAACTATACTGAAGCCAGTCGGCTCTGCATTCATGTGCAAGTAACTGAACCTGAACTACAGTACTACATCCCAACAAGCATTGGAAATCAGCAGTGTCACCAATGTAGGGGCGCTCATGTCCGGTATGCTCATAAGGATTTGAAATATATGCATGATGGTAAATTGGTAAGCAATACAGGCTATACAGCTACTACATCGGACAGGAAATCCTGATCATTTTATTCTTGCTAATCTTCTGCAAAAGGGAAGAAACCTGCAACTACAACAGGGAGGGCACGACAAGAAGTACACTGTACCTACGCCATGGTAAAACTGGACCATGGCACATTAGTGAACGAATCAGATCTCATACACCAAAAGTTATATATAATTCAGATTAGATTCACAATGTTAAGATTCCAACCGAGCAGTTTTAGCCCTTTCACCTCTCCTCTGATGTTAGTCACAAGCTAACAGCGTATATACGACGATTTAATGCAGTGTTCTTGGTTCTTTTGATAAGGAGCAAAGATAGTCAGGAAAGAGAAAGACCCAAAATTTTAGATCGATTAAATTCAATGGCCCCCATGAAAAAGAAAATCTGATTTTTGTTCTATGAATGATAGAAGAAATTGAGAATATGCTAAACAAAGATATGCAGACATAAGGTTAAGAAAATCCAAGGAAGTGATATTTCATTTGAGGAATCTGCTTTCACATAATCATAGCATCAAAACGGAACAAAACGTGAGATGGCCGATCTGACCTGAATATCCTGAACTCGCAAAATTGTCTGCCAAAGTGCAAAGCCATCAGCACCATCCTGCAAGAACCAGATGCAATCCATCGGTGGATTGATGTACTGCTAGGGTTTACGATGTGCTCCCACCAGCAGATGAAACTACAGCATGACCTGACTAATTCTTCGATGGATTCCTATCTCCCCTCATCAGAGGAATCAGGGAATTCCATCAGATCATGCTGGCAGCTTCACCAACTTGTGGTGCACCAGTAGAGCCCATGAAAGCAGATAAGAGCCATGGAGAGAGATGGGGAGAGAGATGAGTGACGGGGATATATAGAAGACCAAGCGGTGGGATATTGGGAATTGTTCTCTCTATTTTGGATTTATTTTCCCTTCGAAATTTCTTTTTCGTACGAAGTTTGTTACAAGCGATAAGCCTTATCCCATGGTGTACTTGAAGGAGATAGGGAGAGTGTGACGCAGCTGGAGTTGTGTAGTTTGCAACAACTGTTTTACCCTAGTTCTTTCTTTTGCCCAAATGAAACAAGCCATGGCATCTAGTATATTCACTAATGTGTATCCGCCCACACTTACAGTTATTAACGAACTGCCAGTGCATCGTCAATTTATCACGCGTGGCGGGTTTTGGAAGCTAAGAAAGTGAGAACAATACCACTTGGGTGCCTATAGGCTATAGCTTCCTTGGGCTTGGAATTGGCTCCATCCATTCATATAAACTCCTACTTAGCTAGCCTTTCAGGAAAATCGAGACTCTTTCTTTAGGTAGATGTTCTACAGTTATACAGCCAATTAAAAACATGATCCTACATTTCGTAGAGTATGCTTATGATTATTGCATAGGCATATATACATGACGGATAAGAAAACACAAAATTATGCTACTGTGCTATAGATCATATTTCAGTAGAAAAAAAATATGAATAATGTCAGATGGATCTTTTGAGCTAGATATGTGAGCTCAACACACTCATGCTACTAGATAGTACTATATGATTGGAGTGCAAGCAATTTCAAATTTTTTTTTGCTACCATCGTTTATTTCCCCAAGAAAATATTCTTCCAGAAAGAGAAGATATGACAGCATCCAGATCTACTCATCAACATTAACAGTACTAGCTATCAGACTGAAAGCAGAATCATATGTATAACAAGCTAGAACTTTGGTACATGTAGCTATCAAATAATCATCTACATATTTGTTTATTGTGCAGTAGTACAGTGGCAAAGTGATTCTGTTAGACTTTTAAGCAGACATTTGATCTAGAAGAATCAAAGAGAAGAGACAGTTAGGTAGGTAGCTAGAAGGTAGGGTCACTAAACTATGCTCTATTCTACTCCAAACATGATTCTTTTTCAACTGATTAACGGATACTTAACTGATGAGATATGATTGCTATGATTATTAGAAAGATTAGGCAATTTCATTTCAGAATTACTACATGAACAATGAACTGTAAAGAGCGAGTACGTTAGTGATGCTCACCTAAGCAGAAATACTAACTGCTCCACCATGGATGTGCTCTCCAGATGTGGAGCAAACCAGCTTGAACAAAAGCTCACCCAACCTCTCCGAAGCCAGAGATTTGTATATGCCCAACATCGTGAAGAAATGAGGCTGTCATGCATGATCTAACAATGATTTACATGCCCATGTTAGCACACACGTATGCGTGCCAAACGGTAAAAATCAAAGCTAGATCATGCTGGCAGCTTCACTCATTCACATGAACATCATTTGTGTCGCATCCAGCATCACCCATCCCTTCCTCTATCCCCCTTTTTTGTCTCAAGGAAATTTCTTATCCCAACACTTACAAGAAGGACAAATACCTTAAAACAAAAAACAGAGGTTGCCTAGAGAGAAAACAAAGACAGGAAGAGATTCAAGAAAATTCATAAGAGCAAAACCGATATTCGATTCACCAAGAACACGAACACAAAAACTTAGAACAAGTGAGGGAGAGAACAGGAAAGATGAGACTGTGCCGTGTGTGAAGCTTTGGACCTTTGCTATATGGACAATGGGAATGGGCCTATATTTATAGAGGAACGAAGGCCATGTACATCCATGGCAGATAGGTAGTGGTGTCCATGGCAAGCAAGTTGCTGCTGGTTTATTTTTTTTCCTTTTTCCTTTTGTTGTAGTAGCCGTTATATATGTAGGTTTTGGCTAGCAGGGCTAGTAATACTAGATGCATGCCATGCATGTCTGCAGAGACAGAGAGTAGGGTGCGGCACACAATGCAGAGGCCGGCTTGCATTGGCTGCACAGCTGCACAGGATCAAGACCGAGCAATGAGCGCGCCTGTGCATGGCACATACACCTAGGAGTAGTGTTAACAGAATTATTTTCTATGAAAAACTAGGAGAGGGACATTTGCTTAAATAATACTACGCACACACTCGATCCGATTCTTGCGCTACCTATCCGCTAATATGACGGCATAAGATTAGGGCATATTCAACGGGACTAAAAGAGCTGATCGTCCTTGTCATCCTGTAGTTTAGATGAACCATGCATATATACATGATGAGGTCATTTTCCAACTTAGTCTCACACATTTTACAAGGAGTATTTATTGGCCATGTACTTAAAAGAGTTCATAACATATTTTGGTCCGCGCTATTGACGAGTTCATAACAATAAGTCAATATTTATGAATTATAAAGACAAATTTGCTAGAAATGTTTTTTTCTTTTTGCCAAGCTAGAGGAAATGGAAATCAAACTATGTAGTTAATTTTATTTTATTTTTACACTGGCAAATCAAAAGATCCCAAGCAATTCCATTCTTCTCGGCGGTACCTCTCCATTTAATGCCATGGAGTATCTGCAAAAATGAAATTATGAATGACATGACAAAACGTAAAGTTTTACTCAGGGTAGAACATTGTCTAGACTCAATTTCATAGACTCTGCTTTTTCATTTTTTTTCTTTTTCTAGGAGTATGTGATTCTTTGACTCTCTTTTTTTAATAAATTTTTTAATCAGGGCTCATAGAAAAAAAAAAAAGGATTGTTCGAGACATGCATGCATTCCCTGGAGGAGAGCCAGCCAGTTATTAGGATCAGGAATTCAGGGACAGGCCTATGGTAACTAGCTAGTTTATGCTTCCAATGCTCTCATCTTGGACCGTTCCTCGTGAGCCTTTCTGCGGCTTCAGCTTGCTGCTAGTGCTACTTCTAGCTTCTCATCTTGAATTCCATCGATCCACAAAAACTGCTGCCTTAAAATTAAAATATTTTGGGCACGCCTGTGCTTCCTTTGAATTCTTCCTCCTCTCCTTTCCAGCACGCCTGTGCTTGCATAGTGAATCTAGCCCTAGAACATCATATCCATAAAGATACATGTCTTCTGTCGACATACATGAAGATGCCATGTGTAGAACAAACATGAACATAAGACAAATTTGCATACTCAAGAATCAAGATATTACACGCATGCTCGAATCTTTCCTTTCATTTAATTAAGAGCTTGTCGAGGTTAACTAATTAACCTAGAATCAGCGTTTAATCTTTTGGCAGATCTATAGCCCATACATGATACTACTACATGCTCCTAGCTGAATGCAAGTGGTAGATCGAGATTGTGGTAGATCGAGATTTGGCTGCCTAGGATATGAGTCAGGCCGGTACCTGTAATAAGTTGACCAAGTTGTGATATGATGTGCACATTACGAAAGGTCGCATCAAACCTCAAGATTTGAGCAACCTGTTCATAAGCGGAAAAGATTCGCTTCCTGGAAATGGAGCACACTAGCTCCTCCCCAAAGGAAAAACAGTAGTAGCTGCAAAAAAAAAAAAAAAGTGTAACGTACCCTTCGCTTTCCTGTGAGGCACATCACAAGCCCGCATATTTGTAGCAGCGTAACCACCTTCCATCGCCGAGAAGCTAGCTCCAGGACCCATCTATATCACACTAGTACTAGCTAGCTAGCTTGGTCCTCTTCACACAGGTCACAGGCTCACAGCCAGGCCACCACCTCATCAGGTTCCTTTCTTTTTTCTTTGGTGCCCACCATTACTTCTCACCATGCACATTGCCAAAGCTTGTCACCTGCAAGTCTATGGCAGTTAGAACTGGCCTTTCTGCTGAAAAGAAGCACCTTGCTATAGCTACACCCATATATGAGAGAGAGAGAGAGAGAGAGAGAGAGAGAGAGAGAGAGAGAGAGAGAGAGAGAGGTTGTATGTATGAGTGGTCCAGATCAAGGCGGAGCGTGCATGCCATCGCCAATCGCGATGCAGGCATGCAGACGCTGCTTTCTTTACCCGCATGGCATGAGAAACAAAAGCCATGGATCCATGGCTGCAGCCTCCAGCTACTTGTCCCTCGTAACCTACCACTCTACGCCCACTTTGTGGCATGCCATGCACGCAGTGACTCATGAAATCCGTAAAATACTATATTGTAAACATGATATTATATAGTATCCATATATATCTGCAACTCTATACGAGCACGCGTACACACAAATAATAACGGGCGCAGCGCGCGCATGCATGCTTGCTGGTACTAGAAATTTCAATTCTAAAGAGCTAGCTAGCTTGTACTATTTCAGATTTTCGATCGAGCGTTTAATTTTCTCGTCAAGATGCGAAACCAGTTGCGATCATCTGTACCTAAAGAAAGGGTTTTCTGATCTCCATCGATCTTTGCTCTGACAGCGGTTTGGTAGCCGCGCCGGCCCAGCGATGGAGTAGGAATGGCTCAATTGCTGGCATTGACGGCAGCAGGCGAGGCGTCGCTGTTGCATGCTTTGCCGAGCTCGTTCAGAATGGATGGCGATGGGTGTTTAATTACTAACTGATCGAAAAAGAATCCAAGGACCCAAATTAAACCACTGACGAGTACTAAACAGTACGTCACCCACAATGCTTGCGCAGTTTACAACCTGATCGATGACGTAATAAAACTCTCTCTCTCTCTCTCTCTCTCTCTCTCTCTCTCTCTCTCTCTCTCTCTCTCTCTCTCTCTCTCTCTCTCTCTCTCTCTCTCTCTCTCTCTCTCTCTGTCTCTCTCTCGGGCTAGGCAGCATGCTCGTCACCGATCCTTGCAGCTGAAAGCGAGCTCACCATGCCCGCAAGCAGCTAGGCTAGCATATAGCCTGTATGTGCCGAAGAAATTAGCTAGCTTGCCATTGAATTATAGTGTTGTCAGTATAGCTCGGCGTTGCTGCCACGTTACTTACGCCGAGCAACCTTTTGTGTGCTACGTACGTGATCCGGCCCTGCCGGCGTGCGGAGATGCGATGCTGATCGTCTGATCACTGTCAGGAGTATAGTGCTACAGATGAGAGAGATCATGCATGAGTAGCTTGTAGAATGCGTATCGTGGAGCATTTTGGAGATCCCGTCGTGATCCAAAATCAAGACCAGATGAAACTCCGAAATGTCTTGGTGAACACTGATCAAGAAATATACGACTGCACGCAAGATTAACTAGTACAGCTTTACTGATGCCCTTCTTGTGCGAACATGATCTTAATTAAGTACAGCTTTACCGGAGGTCCATTTCCATGACCTACGTTCACTTTAATTTCTAGTGTCTCCAGCAAGCGTGCCCTCAAAAAAAAAACAGTGTCTCCAGCAAGCGTTTAGTTTTCCTATATTTTAAGATGATTTTCCCTCTGAAATGTAAAGAGTTAAATATTCGGTCCCACATATGAGCCACAGAACAAGTGCATAGCTAGGTTCAGCTGCCATCCATCCCAACTCCGTGAAAAATGACGTCTGGCTTACTTTGAAAACTCCACGCGTATATATCGAGCTTGCAAAACGGGACGATGCTGCTGTGATGCTAATGCTGTTGATGTTTAATTGAATTGAATTGTTGTGTTGTGACTTGGTACATACACGTACTGCGGCAGGGTGACCATGATGACTGCAAAGCTTTACTAGCAGAGCATGGTCTAAAAAAAAAAGCTGTAGAGCAGAGCATGCGACGACCACGCCGTGGTTGTTGGGCCGGCGGCTGCCGGACTGATGAGTGATGAGACACGGTCCAAGTCATATGTGGCGATCATGTATTGCTTAAAAAAAATGTGGCGATCATGGTGGGCCGTTGTGCGTTGAAAAGGTGTCCAAGTGGTGTCTTGTCAAATCCTGAGTCCTCATCAACACGAATGGGAGCTGAGTCACTGGGCTGTTTAGTGAATTGGCTTAGATCTTGTTCAAGGTAGGCAAACTTGAACCGCTAAGGTTTAAAAAAAAAATGCCAGCGTCTATGTGGTTGAAATCTCCCAAAAAAAAAAAAGGGGGAGGTCACGCAAGGAACAGAGATGTTAGTGTAACATAAACTATTTTTAATTAATTTAGTTATGAAATTCTGCACTTCATTGTGGTTCAAGGAAAGTTTGATGTGCAGTTGGTTTTCATGGGCATCTAATACTTATACCTCTCGATGAGCTTGCTTGAAGAAAGATGGGATATATTAAGATTAGCTAGGTACTATCATGATCTTAGGCTAATCTTTATATATAAGGTGCGCATGACGTTTCTAGAAGTTTGTGTTATGTGTTTTTTTTGTCCTTTGGTGGGGAGGGGGTGGCATATGACAAATGGTGAGGAGGGAAAAAAAATATAGAAGAATCTCATCATGGCGACGCACTATAAACCCATAAGGTTTTCTGCCTGTAGCATTTTTAATGAAACATGTGGTTACAAATACACAAAAATCCACAAAAAAGGAGGGAAACAAGGCCGGGTTACATAATAAAATCTCTAGCCATTGCTTACAGTGGCACAGATAGGATTTTCAAATTGGGTGTTCCAAGCAAGTGCACAATCACCTTACCTCTCATAACATTCAAGCTCCATAAAAGCAAAGAGTAAAGTACAATCAGCTACTTAATCTGTAAAATAGTTCAGAAAGATTTTGAAATACATTGTGTGCACACATCAGTCTATTTTAATGATTTGAGGCAAATACTAATATACACATATCTTATAGCACTACTAGTGTGTTGACCAGCACTGGTACTAACTGTTAATCTTTCTGTTTTTCTAAGGGTATTTGACCATGCGAGAAATTTTATTGATTCCCTTGCTGTTGATTTTTGTTGTACCTTATGTCGTGTGGACGTTCTGGCCGAAGGCCGTGTACACTTGTGGGGTGGATGGTTGTGAGTTCATGACATACTCTGTGACAATCCTATCCGTATGATTTTTTAGTCTTTTTTTAGGAACTGATTTGTTGTCTACTGAATTGGCAACATACCGATTTGATGAATGGCGGTGGTTTATGTTTTCCTAGTACCAATATTTAGAGCAAATTATATAGTATTACATGATGTGTATGTGTTGGGGGTAGGCGATCGGAGGGCTATTAAAGGGCGTGTGAGGATGGCGTCCGCCGATATTTCACATACACGCAATAGGGACAGGGGGCATATGCCCCTACTATTGCTTTTGGGGAGCCGAAACCCTACTGAGATCCTAGTCCATTTTTCTCCCAAGAGGGATAACAATAGTGCGAGCTCCAGCCCTAAGGCCACACGAACATGTCAATTGTATAGTGTAACAAGGGGGTTCAAACTCGATGTTGTGATGTGAGAAATTGTGTTCATCCCTTCCATCCAACCCACGTTATTTCCCGCAGAAGATGCATGCTAAACCTGACACGTGAGTATTAGTTGATTCGTCATTCGTCCTCTCGCTACTTTAATTTTAGAGAAAACATATTACATGGACCCAAGGGGTCGGATCGTATTTCATTCTTCTAAAACCTGTAAATTAAGCACAAATCGTTTTGTATTGCTGGGTGACTAGGGATAAGTCTCCCGTAAAAGGGATGACATATAGACCAAGAAGTACCATTTGACCAGTAAATTGATTAATTCAATCCCGAATTAGTTACATGAATAATCATTCAACGAAAGAAACCGATGGCTGGCTTGTCAACTCGATCTTCCATAGGATCGAGAAACGGGAGGAAGCTAATTAATCAGCCGATGAGCTAATTAAGGCAGAATGCTGGCAGACGCGACCGAATGAAACGCTAGTCGTTGTTCATGGGGAGGAGGTCGATCGCCTTCATTGGTGGTTGGCCGGGCCTTGTGCGTGGGCGTGTCCGTCGGAGAGCATCATCATCCTGACGAACTCGTCGTAGTTGACCTGGCCGTCGCCGTCGAGGTCCGCCTCCCGGATCATCTGCTCCACCTCCTCGTCCGTCAGCTTCTCGCCGAGGTTGATCATCACGTGCCGCAGCTGCCAGCGAACCGAGCCCCACACATCAGTCTCTTGAACCACAAGGCCGGCCGGGCCCACACAGCAGCGAGGCACAAGTACGCAAGAATACGTTACCTCGGTGGCGGAGATGTAGCCGTTCTGGTCCTTGTCGAAGACCTTGAAGGCCTCGCGGAGCTCCTCGTCGGCGTCGTCGGCGCCGGCGCCGTCCTTGGCGGCCTTGCGCGCCATGAGCGAGAGGAACTCGGCGAACTCGATGGTGCCGTTGCCGTCGGCGTCTGCGTCGCGGATCATCTCGCGGAGCTCCTCGGCGCTGGGGCGCTGCCCCTGCAGGGAGCCCATCACCGTGGCAAGCTCCTCCACCGTGATGCAGCCGTCGCCGTCCTTGTCGAAGAACGAGAACGCCTCGCGGAACTCGGAGATCTGCTCCGGGTTCAGCGTCTCCTCCATTGCTGATTGCTGAATGCTGATTGCCTCCTCCTCCTCCTCCTCTGTTCCTGCTCTGCTGCAGCAGCTAGCTCAAGGAAGACGAAGCTGCCTGCTAGGAGTACAACTGTTGAGGAAAGACTGAGACTGGGTTTGGTGGTGGCCGGCCGATTGATGGGTTTATATAGAAGACGGAGAAGGGGTCAGTGATGGCGAGTCATGGCTCTCGAATCTGAACGGGAAGAAAGAAGAGATGAGAGAAACTAAGCTGGAATGGCATTGACTTTGGGAGCGAGGCAGGGACCCGTTCTCCGTTCCTTTTTGAACTAGTAGCCACGTATGTATTGTAGACGGTCAAAAATGCAGAGCAGTATCCAAAAGTGCAAAATCGGGGCATAAAAGTGCAAGAATATATGAAAAGCTAAATCTTTGAATTCGAGCAGTCGAAAGGCTTTCCTTTTTTGAAGTGCTGTATATGGATCATCCGGTTTTGGAATAAGAGAATGGAAACGCACGAGTGCAGAGACGATACGATTCTGCCTTTTCGCTTCTCGAATACTGTATATATAGGACTATATTGTTCAAATTTTCTTTTCTGATGACTGGAATTTCGTGCGTGCGCGGACCGGATCCACCTTGCAGTGACATGTCGATCGGAGGAGTTGGATTCATACGCGGTCTCCTCTTGGGAGCTTAGTTTGGCGCCATTTGTCCGGCAGCTAATGGCCCTGCTCTCAACAGATTCGAAACTTCAAACGCTTGCGAACGAATCTATTTAATTCTCTGTTTTTTCCTTGCAGTGGACCGATTTTTTTACTACAAGCTTCCGAACTTTTTTTGTTTTTTGGAAAGAACTGTTTGAACGCGCGTGTGATGACAGAAGGAAACGTTGTGCGTGTTTTGACTTTGTTTAGAGTACTGCTACTATTATATTGTGCAGTAGTGTACTACGAGAGCTAGCAGAGCATTAGCTGGTGATACGTACGAGACAGCGTAACTAAGATTTACGTTTTGTTAATGGCGGAGGACGTACGCGTCCCGATGCAGGTCCATGCACTCCAGGTTGCGCACAGCTGGAGTGTACAGTAGTATAGCCCCTAGCGCGTCTGGAGGCGAGGCGACAGGGCAGATGAGGTGTCTGCTTCGCCGCGTACAAACGCGGATTCCCGTCGACGGTGTTTGATCGCGGCATGCGTTTCGAATGGTAGTAGTAGTAGTATAGTGTTTGTGGTCATTGGTTTGCAGGAACACTAAACAAATGTTGTAGATGCATGCCACGGCTATGTGACGACCGATGGACCCTCATTAGCAGCAGTGTGGATGCATGCGAGTCTACCTGAAGACGACATGTTAATAAGCTAGACAAAAAAAGTAAAGGCATACAGTTTGCAAAAAAGAAGGGGTACGTACAGGTCGCCCATGTTGTATGTAGTACAGTACGAGCCGTGAATGTGTCGTAAATCGATCGGCGGATCGGCCAGGCGCCCGACCCGACGGCTACGTACTCCAACCTTAATCGGTGGTCCGTCAGTCGCCGGTGCCGTCGGGTTCATCCATGCGTTGCGCGGAGTCCGTGACCTGACCCGCGCGTCGCGGTGCGGGGAACGGGTCCTGTCCAGGCGTCGGGCACGGGCAGCACTCGTGGACTACGAGAGATCTTGTGGAGCATCGATCGATCGCATGGGCCCCGGCCGGCCGGCTAGCGCGCGCGACGACCGTTTCGTTCCGTGGACCGCGTCCTTCCCTTCCATCGCCGGTCGCTCGCCACCCATGGCCATGGGCCATGGCATGGCTCGCAGCATTACCAACCAGTCTACGTACCAGTACCATCTCATCTCACGCGGTAAGCCGAGGACAGTCATCGTGTACTGCTCGCTGGAACCGGGGATAGGTTGACTTTTCTCGATCGCGTTGGCGTCGTACGGTCGACAGCAACACGTGGGGCCCGGCCTCACGTGAGGACGCGATCCATGAGATCGACCGACGCTGTGTCCCTCCTCTGCTCCGCCGCTGCGCGTCATTCGGTCGGTCGTAGCTGGCCCTGCCCTGTCCGCCGGATGTATCCATCACCCCCGGCCGCACGCTTGCGCGCACGTACGATCGTTTGACCTCTTCCTTCCATCATGCTCCAGACAGCCATATCCACCCCGCGGCGTCACAGCACCGGCAGTGGCCGGAGGACGTACGTACGTACGAGGGTCACCGATCGAGCACCCGGAGCACGCGGCGGCACGGAACGGATCCAGGAAAGGTGAAGTGGATGCGCCACACGACGGCGACGACGTACGGGAATGCGGCGAGTAGAGTCGAGCCAACCCGGTGTGAGCTGGAGTGAGTGACGGTCATGGCCGGCCAAGTGACGTGACGCGCGGGCTGATCAGCAAGGAGGTGTACGCTACCAACGCATACTACTCCCAGTACAACAAGTACGTTTATTGATAAACAAATGTACGTACACTGCAGGTTTTCATATTCTACTACTGGCTGGCACAACCCGACACTGACACTCTACTGGCACCGATACAGCTTCTACTGGCACCGATACAGCTAACAGTAGCAGGGGACAGGAGAAGAAGTTTCTTTCCGGGCCGGCCGGCGTGCGCGTCGGTCGGCTGTAGCTGGCGGTCCCCTGTCCGGATCACCCGTTGACCTCTCCCCTCCGTGGCCACACCTCCTGCTCTGTTCTGCTCGGCAACACACTGTCGTCGTCGTCTTCTGCTGCTCGTAGTACTGCCAAGCCCAAGAAGCCCAGCCGTGCTAATCGGACAACGAACCAACATAGTACTCCTATACTCCGGCCACTGCCAAAGTTTTGCGGGCCCGGAATTCAACTCACGCCACACGCACATGAACCAAATTATTCGTTCATCGCTCTCGTAGTTAAAAACTGTCCTCCTCCCTGTACCACCAGCCCCATCAACAGCCGTTCCAGGACCCGCCGTTGTTGTCCCCACGACGACGACGACGTTCTTCTTCAACGACAGAGACACGCAGCTTATGCCGCCGTCCAAGGTAAGAACCATCCATGACCAGCGCTTCGGAAACAGAGTACCAGCTCCTGTACTTTACGTAGGCTCTCCCAACGCTCCAACCATCTGCCTTCGGAACCACAACGATTCCATCGATGTCTTCTGAGCCCAAGTGTTGCGCGAGCAAGTCTCTGATCTGCGGAACGTACATGGACGGACGGAAGCCCTCGACGCACACGGTTCGGTTTCCAAGCTTCCAGCTGTTACTGATGATGATTTGTCCCCGGCAGGAGGAGACGGTGGTGTGACGACGTCCCTGTTGATAAAATACGTGTCGTTCCAGAAGAACGCGATCTTCAGCCGACGGTGCATGAGCCGACGCCCGGAGATAATGGTGCGCCCTTTGCAGGCGGTTTTGGGAGTCGCGAAATCGAGGAGCATGAGGTGCCTGAAACTAATTGGAGAGGGATTGGAGAGGGAGTCGGACCCGTATCCAGCTGGACGCCGCGGGGTCCAGGCCCCAGCCGGGTAGAGTAGCCGGGGGGATTGGTTTGCGATCGACTCCTCCCCTCGAATTGCCTCATCGTCCTAAGGTTGAATTTGCGTCGGCACATCGATCGCCGGCGTGGTTTCAACGAATCGATCCATAGCCCGGAGTAGAGAGAGAGAGAGAGAGAGAGAGAGAGGAGGCGGCGATACCCCAGATCGAACAGAAGGATTTGGCGAGTATGGTGTTCGTTCCGCAAGCCGCGTCCACAATACCAGTATTTCCTTCTCTTTTTTTTCCTACATTTGAGTCACTTTTTAGAACGGGCCCACGCAAAGTAAACCAAAATGCGGGCCGAGTTGTTGTTCGTCGTAATATGAACTGGGCCCCCATTGGTCCGACTGCCGGCCTATTTTAACTTTTACCCGAGTTGTTGTTCGTCAAAACTGCAGACCTGAATTGATGGTTACGCATTCCAATCTCCCCTCCTAACCCTAACCACCTCGATCCGTTGGCTCGTCTTCTGGGCGACGTACGTACGGGCGGCGACTCGATCGGTCCGGCCTCTGCAAATTATCAACCCCGGCGGCGGCAGTCATCGCGCCGGCATCTCGATAAATCCTACGGTTCGATCGCCTGCGCGCTGCTCGATCCATCGATCGATCGCGCGATGACTGCAAAGACCGTGAGAAACGGGAGTGCCGGCGGCGGCGGCGACGAAAAGCTTCCAAGACCAAGAGCCTTGAGACACGTCATAAAGGAAGTGTTAAAGAGTGAGCCACTCGATCGTCTTAGAATTTGCTTGCTGGTTAATTACCGTGCTTGTTTTCTCGTTCCTTAATTAGTACTCTCATTTTGAACGTTGACACAGTCTTCAAAACATAGCTTTGACTAATACTTTTTGATATAAAATATTTATAAAATATAGATAATTTATATTTTTATGAAATTATTTCAATACAAATCTACTCATGTCATTTTCATATTTCTAAACTTAACACACAAAAAATTATTTACAGTCAAAATTTAAAATGTTTGATTTAGGACAACCTCAAAACGACAGTTTTTTTTTTTACACTGGAAGGAGTATTGTACTACTCCATACCGCTACAACAGAACACTAGCTAGTAAACACGTCTATGGTTTGTTATCATGTCCATTAGAGTAATTACTCGTACTAACCAGGACAAGCGGGCCAGGAGGCGTGGCTCGCGTTGGACGCGGACCGACGCGCCGCGGAGGAGAAGCAGTTCGGGCCACTCCCCGACCGTGGCGAGCTCCCCATCGTCCCTTTCCAAGAGAAGCCGTTCGGGTCTCCGTTACCACGGGATCATCAGCAGAAAGTCCTCTGCCGAACCAGCAGCGACGACAAGGAGCCGACCACATGTGACCTCTCCTCCACCGTCGTCTCCATCGCGTTGTTCGACGGTGATTATATATATCGTGCTGCTGCAGCTGCTTCAATCTAGCTTTATATATATATGGATTTGATCTCTTATCTGTTTCCGATTACATTAATTAGCCGTCTCTTGTGTTAATTAATTAAAGATCGAATTAAACCATGCATGGTGATCTAGCCAGCTTGTACGTACGTGCAGGAGACGTGATGCTGTTCGCGTGCTCGGGCGTGGCCATACCGGGAGGAAAAACCATGCTGCACCTGACGCGGTTCGTCACCTCGTCCCGTCTGGTCAGGGCGTTCAATGAGAGCAGGAACAGGGACGACAACCTGAGGGTCGCGGTGCGGCTTCCCGAGAGCAAATTTTCCCCAGCAGCGACGAAGATCGCTGACGGGTTCTTGGGACTGTACGACGACGACATTGCTGTTGTCACCTGCATCGGCCCTCGAGGAACTGTGCGTCCTTTAGACATGGGTCGTCGTCCTCGTCCTCGTCGGACGACGACGATGAAGCGTCGTGCAGCGGATGAGGAGGAGGATGCTGCTGTGGTGGTGCTACTAGCTGCTGGACGTGGGTTCGAGTCGGGCACTCTGATGGCGACGCACGGACGGTGGTCTGAGGAGGGTGAAGAAGGAAGCTGTCGTGGTCTCGGCACCTTGGTTGTTTCCGATGACGGAAGTCGTCAAGATCACTTCACGGAGGCTGTGCTCGGAGGGCCAGTGGTAGGAGACGACGACACGTTTCTCGGCATGATCACTGACATTCAACAAGAACGCCGCACCGCCTCGTTCCTCCCGGCACGCGCACTTTACGACCGCCTGAAGCACTTCCAGATCCTCGTCAACCACGCCCCAAAACCCTTCCGCGGCTACACCTTACCTCCCGGCGTGTCAGCAATCCACCCGTCAGGCTTCATGAAGACCATCTACCGCCTCAAGTCCTACGGCTACCCGATGCCGCCGCCGCTGGTGATGGAGTTCAACGGGCACCTGAGCAACGGCTTCGAGGAGCACTTCGGCGAGTGCCTGGCGTGGCGAGGGTACCCGTTCGGCGACCCGCGGGGCTACTCGTCGGAGCGCATCTGGACGGAGCGGCTGGGGAAGCGGGTGGTGGCGGACCTCTCGCGCCGCGTCGTCGCGCTCGCCTCGTTCCACGGCTGCGTCAGGTGGTTCACCTGCACGGGCTTGCTCGTCAGGTGGCCTGCTCCTGCTGCAAGCGACTGCAGCGCCGCGCGCACTGTCGTCCTGACTTCGGCCAGTTTGGTTAGGAGTGGTAAAGATTGTGGCGGCGACGTTGACCGGAGCTTGAGGATCGAGGTGTTCCTCCCGCCGACGCAGCGCGCCATTGGGACCCTGGAGTTTTACAGCCTGAACTACAATCTCGCTGTTATCAGCCTCGACAAGAAGAACTTCAAGGCTTGTCGCCCGGAAGACATTCTTCTCGACAGTAACCGAGCGCTGAAAAAGCCCACTACTGATGGTAAGAAAGTGGTTGCAATCGGGCGAGACATCCGGAAGGGTCTGCTGATGGCGTCCACCGGCGAGGTGGATCTCACAAGAAAGGCGGCCAAGCTGGGCTACAAGGACGTGCAGGTGTCCACGTGCAAGATCAACAAGGTCGGCATCGGCGGCCCGCTGATCGACGACGTCGACGGGAGGTTTGTGGGGATCAACTTTTACGACGGAGGCCATGAGGTGACGCCGTTCCTGCCGAGGAGTAAGGTTATTGAGGTTCTGAGCCGGAAGAGAGGTTGCCTGTTGCCGTCGGAATGGGGGCTTGTTGATGCCGAGTGTATCGATGAAGATGGAGGTGTGTCGACGGGTGGCGGTGGGGAGGTGAGGAAGAGGAGGAGGAAGAACAGGTGGCCCGTGCCCGAGCCGTATTGGTCTCATCCTGGGCTTGAGGTGAGCATGTATCATTTGCTGGACAAGCATAGGGGAAGGGTCCTCGATTAGCAGCTACTCCTAGCTAGACTGGTGGATGTGTAGTAGTACTGCTTTTATCGTACGTGGCCCTTGCTGTTTTAATTAGCTTCTAGTACTACGTTTATCTAGCCAGAATATGCATATCTTCCCAAAAATGATTCTTTCTGCTCATGTTTGTGTCGGTACATATTTTGGGGTGCTAGTGCTATGATCACAAGACACAAGTAGTAGCAGTAAACGGGTGCTAGTGCTATGTTCAGCTATGTATAGCTTTGTGTGTGTGGTTCGAAATGCACTGGTAAAACGGTGTTCGATCGCGTTTAAAACAAAGAGCTGGTTCGATACAAATGACTCATGCATGGCTACGCACATGCATATATACATAGCTGCCTCTTAGACGTTGCTGCCGCCGGCCGTCGAGGCCGGTGGCAACGGCACGTCGGGCGGCGGGGTGGTGTCCGGCACGTCCCCCATGCCCTCGGGCGCCTCGCCCTCCTTGAGCGCGCCGCCCATCTTGTCCTCCGCCGTCGTCGCCACTGGTGGCCCGGCCGGGTCCGTCTCCCCGAGCCTCGGCGGAGTCTGCCGCGGCGCGTCCTCCGGCAGAGGCGCCATCCCCGGCGGCGGGTCCTTGATCACGCCGTCCGTCGACGAAGACATGCCCCGTTGCGTCGCGGGTGGGCCGGCCGCGGCGAGCCAGGAGCGTGTTGTCGGAGGAGCGCTCGGCGCTCGTCGCCGGAGCTGTAGGAGGAGGAGGGTCTGCTGATGGCGTCCACCGGCGAGGTGGATCTCACAAGAAAGGCGGCTAAGCTGGGCTACAAGGACCTGCAGGTGTCCACGTGCAAGATCAACAAGGTCGGCATCGGCGGCCCGCTGATCGACGGCGTCGACGGGAGGTTTGTGGGGATCAACTTTTACGACGGAGGCGATGAGGTGACGCCGTTTCTGCCGAGGAGTAAGGTTGTTGAGCCGGAAGAGGGGTTGCCTGCTGCCGTCGGAATGGGGGCTTGTTGATGCCGAGTGTATCGATGAAGATGGAGGTGTGACGGGTGGCGGTGGGGAGGCGAGGAAGAGGAGGAGGAAGAATAGGTGGCCCGTGCCGGAGCCGTATTGGTGCCTGGGCTTGAGGTGAGCTGGTATCATTTGACTAAGCATAGGGGAAGGGTCCTCGATTAGAGCAACTTCAGCAGTTTCCCTTTCCTCTCCCCTATCTAAAAAAACTACCATTTGATGCATGAGAAGGCAAAAAACCTGCTCCAGCAGTTCCCCTATCCCATCCCCTCTTTTACTCCATGCATCAAATCCTCCCCTCCATCCTCTGAATAGAGGGGATCTCCCTCCTCTCCCATACTCCAACTACCAGGCGCGCGAAACGGTTTCCAGCCTCTTCCTTCTTCCCGCGCGCGACTCCCGCTCCCGCCCTCCTCTCCCGCCCGCGCTGCCGCCAACAAATCAAGCCACCGCGCCGTCGCCCCGCCATCGCCGGTCATCGGAATCGACGTTCCCCGCCCCGCAGATGGCCTCACCGGCGTCGCCCCCTCGTCCTTAACCCGATTCGACCCCGCCGCACATGGATTTGGAGCAGGAGAGCCCGGCTGCCCATGGATTTGCATTGGAGCAGGCGAGCAAGGGAGCAAGGCCGCCGGTGTGCGCCCTCCACCCGCCGCTGCCCTGAATCCCCGCCGCGCAGGCAGAGCAGGACGACCTCCTCTCCCTCTCCGCGCGCCGCCTCCCCGTCCTCGTGTTCTCCCATGGCGAATGGCGGCGGTGCCTTGATTCTCGGCGCGGGCAGCCAGAGCAGAGCTCATTCCCGCAGCGCCTCCACGTGACGGCGACAAGGCCCTCGCATCACCTCCCGCCCACCCCCCGGAGCGCCGCTCCGCCTGCCCCGACGACGCGAATATCCCCGCCTCCCCCTGTTGCGGCTGCGGCCAGAGGACGGCGGCGGCGCCATGAGCTTCCTCCATGCCGCGACGGCGAGGTAGGTAGGGCGGCAGCGGCGCGGATGGTGGGGGCGCGGTGGCGACAGCGCGGCGGGTGGGCGCGGCTGCTGCGGAGCGGATGGTAGGGGCGTGGCGCGACGGCGGCGTGGCTGGTGGGGGCGCGGCTGGCGCCAGCTGGCGGGGGTGACAGCGGCGTGGCTGGCGGGGGGGCGGCGGTGGTGGGTGGGCGCGTCCCCATGGTGCGGCACGTGCGCGGCTTGTGGAGCAAGGCGACTGGGGTGGAGCAAGGCGGCCCTACTCGCCGCGCGTGGGGTGTGCGGGATGGCGTGGGGCGTGGAGGTGCGGCACGACGAGTGCTCGATGAAATGACTAAGAGAGAGAGGAGAAGGGGAATGATGGGGTGGTGATGTGGCACTGTGGGGTCCACGGAAAGGGGAGAGAGTTTTAAGAAAACTGCTGGAACAGCCATGCATCAAATATTGAAAATGAATTTGAAACATCCGCTAAAGAAAGATTTGATGCATGAGTTTTTGAGAAACTGCTGGAGTTGCTCTTGGCAGCTACATACTCCTAGACTAGTGGATGCATGTGTAGCACTGGTTTTTGTCGTGGCCCTTGCTGTTCAGCTCAGTTTAATTAGCTTCTACGTACGTTTATCTAGCCAGAAAATACAGACCTGTACGTCCTGTGTAGTAGAATATATATATATAAAAAGTTGAGTTGGTTGGACTGATTACGAAGGTTTTAGCTGATTCGATCGATCTGCTTATCTTTGACTTCCGGAAAAAGGATTCTCTTTCTCCTCATGTTTGTGTCAGTACATATCTTGGGGTGCTATGACCACAAGACACAACTAGTAGCAGTAAACGTGCACATAGCTTTGTGTGTGCTTCGAGATGCACTGGTAAAACGGTGTTCGATCGATCGCGTTTACATAAACAAAGCTGGTACAAATGACTCATGGCTACGCACATATAGCTTGCTCTTAGACGTTGCTGCCGCCGGCCGTCGAGGAAGGGGGCAACGGCACGTCGGGCGGCGGGGTGGTGTCCGGCACGCCCTCGGGCGCCTCGCCCTCCTTGAGCGCGCTGCCCATCTTGTCCTCCGCCGTCGTCGGCACCGGCGGCCCGGCCGGGTCCGTCTCCCCAAGCCTCGGCGGCGTCTGCCGCGGCGCGTCCTCCGGCAGGGGCGCCATCCCCGGCGGCGGGTCCCTGATCACGCCGCCGCCGTCGCCGTGCGTCGACGAAGACGCGCCCCGTGCCGGTGCGGATGGGCCGGCCGCGGCGAGCCAGGTGCGTGTTGTCGTCGGAGCGCTCGGCGCTCGTCGTCGGAGCTGTAGCAATAGGGCGGCAGCCGGTTTCAGGGTGGTAGAGGCCATTGTGACGGTGACAGAGGAGGAGTTCAATTTGTGAGTGCTTGTCCACCGCTAATCGATGTTTTTGTATTGCGAGATGGGACGGGGTCTCTGGAACCTGCATGGCGTTCACGCCGGCACGTGTGACGTACGTGGCGGGAGAATGCAACGTCATCTGCACAGGTGTCCGGCCGGCGCAGGTTGCTGCCTGGTATACGCGATCGATGATGTCTGGCTCCCCTCCTTGCACGACACGCCGCGACGTTCTGCATGTTCGGTGCTCGTCGTGTGTCGCGTCTTATATTTCATCTTTTGAGCAAATATATATATCAAATCTGGTTTCGCTTCGAAGACACGTATGATGGCTCGTGCGGCATCCATTTGAAAAATTTTGTCAAAAGGAAACCAATTTACGATATTGCACGAATAAGCGATGTTAAATTTGGACAAACACAGAGAGACACTACGCAGGCGCGCGCGCACCCAGACACGTCGAAGTAATTAACAAACGTACAAATGGAATGGAAGCATGGAACTAACAAACGTACAAATGGATGGAAACAAACAAATGGAACAGTAGGCTTGTCGCATCCTTGCGCGCCTACGGCCGGAACCGGAACGGGTCATCGATCATCATCACCAATCGAAGCCGGGTGCGGCGCCGGCGAGGAACCTCTGCGCGCGCCGCTCGTACCGGAACCCGTCGGCCTTGGAGTTATCTGCGGCCCAGACGAAGACGCCGTGCAGCCGTCCCTGCCTCCTTAACACCCGGCACGCCCTGAAGAACCCCTTCCATGGCTTGAGCCCGCCGCTGGCGTCCGTCCCGAACCCGACGAGCACCTTCCCTTCGCCTCCACCTCCGGTGGCGTACCTTGCGCTCTGCTCGTCGTAGTAGCCTAGGAACTGCGCCACCGTGGTGTTGGCTGCGTACGCGTAGAACTGGAAGTTGACGTGGTCGAACTCGCACCCGTACCGCCGCCACAGCTCGCCGTAGTGCGCCTGTACGTCCGGGTTCGCGAACGGCGCGATGGACGCGAACGAGATCACGCCCTCCGCCTTCAGCCGCCGCACGAGGCGGCCGATGCACTCGGCGAACACCTCGGGCGTCTCGCGCTCGCCGAAGTGCTCGTAGTCCACGTCCACGCCGTCGAGCCCGTACCGGAGGATTATCTCCGTCAGCGACGCCGCCGCGTTATCCACCCAGGACTCGACGGAGAAGGCGCGGAACGTGGCGTTGTAGCCGACGCCGACGGTGTCGCCGCCGAGGCTGAGCGCGACGCGGACGTTGCCGTTCCCGTTGCCGCCGCAGTGCTTCGCCTTGGCGGCGGCGACCGCGGCCGGGGTGAGGTGGGTCTCGTCCCAGAACACGGCGAAGCGGCCGTTGGTGGGGCGCGGCGGGCACGAGGAGTTCGCGGCTGGGTCGACGGCGTAGTCGATGGCGAAGGCGAGGATGAAGTCGAAGTCCACGCCCGGGTGCACCGGCACGTCGGCGAACGTCACGTTCACGCCCTCCGCGCCGATGTACTCGCGGAACAGCGGACGGTGGCCGGACCGGCTGCTACTGCCGCTGGCCATTGCCGGGACGGCGGCGAGAGTCGTGAGGACGACGACGACGAGGAGGAGGAACCGTAAGGATGATGAGGCCATTGTTCTCATCACCTGATGCTTCGTACTAGCAGCCATGGATTGGATCGATGGAGAGGCCGATGGAGAAGTTTGTGTGGTTGCTGCTCGCATTTTAAGGTGCGTTTCGCTGTTGTTAATACGAGGTAGGTACAGTGCGAGGCAGCTGCTGCGCTAGCTAGCTGTGAGTGAGACGACTACTACAAGATTTGACTAGCTCAATGCCGGCGATCAATTCACTAGGGCGGCTGCAGGCTAGTTAAGCCAGCTTTTAGTTCATGGCCGGATCGAGCACTAGTAGCACTTTTTTTTTTGCTAAATTATTATTAATTTGTTGGACACATATACTATGTTGTACTCTCTTAGTATATCTGTAGCCTTGTAGGGTCCTCAAGCTTGGTGGATTATTCGTTGGAGCTTCTACTGCTCTTCTTCATCAACCAGTTGTGTGTTTATTTGTTTCTGTACAAAGTCGAGCTGCAATGCAAACTTGGATGGTCTGTTTGTGCTGCGTCAACAAGTGTAATAATGTCTTTGAATAATGTCTTTTGCCTCGTCGTGTAAATAGAAATTGAAATTGTTGTTCTGGACATGGCAAATCGGGCATAATGAAACACGATCCCGTTCAAGGCCTTTCTTCACGGGCTCAAATGCTTAAAAGGCTCATCATGGGTAGCATCATCGATTATTTGGGCATTGGTCATGGGCCTCGCTGATGAGCAATTATTTGGGATGGGCTGTTGGCCTTGGTGATGAGCAAGCTTATATGGGCGCTGCCGTGAAAAACAGCCCAGGGCTGCCAGTAGCGCGACAGTTTCAGAGCCGCCGGCGTGCTCCGCCAGGCCCCTTCAATTTCCAGCCTAATCACAACATCCTCGTCCTGTAATCACAACACGCGTCCATACATACAGTGGTCTCTGTTCATCTTCAGCGTGTGCTGCCCAGGAAACGCCAATTAACACACAGTCTGGACGGGCTCCACTGCTTGGTGCCCGTATCAGGCATAGATACTGGCACAGTCTCCTGATTGGCCATCAAGGCCAGTCGCCAGAATCGTCCAACACAGTTAACAGCGACCGCCGCTGATGCCCAGCTCATCGATCAATTGTTTATTTTTACTTACCGTACCAGCTAGATTTGCCTCGCTGATATATTCTACTCCACTTCTCTTCTTTAAAGGCACTTAATACCCAATACGAAGAAGAACTTCAATTCTTCAGTTCATTGCTTAGACTTGGCAGCTTCATTAAAAACTGTGAGTGTAATTAAGACACTGATGATCTGAACATTCTGAATTCAAACCGAAACACAGACAATAGTTCAGACAGCAACGCTGATCTTGATATATGACACCTAAATTAATTCCATTCAACAACAACCACACAATTACACCGGGTTTAGCTTACACTTCTTGGTGCTTTCATCACCCTACAGCGGCTTTCAGCTTTCACCAGTTCATTATATGCTACTAGACTACTAGTTGCCAACAAATATCATCGTCGTTGCCGTCTCCATCGTCAGGCATCGCACAACGAATAGAGACTAGTGATGGGAAGGAAAAAAATCTAAGACAATGAACCAAGATCTAACCCCAGATCTCTCTGTCCCGGCGCTAGATCGCAGCGGGCCAAACAGACTAGTTTAATAACCCCTGGTATATTTCTGCATCGCAAAAAGTTTGAAACAAATTTAGACACTGCTATAATACTGGAGCAGATATATGGATCATTGTCGTCCGTTGGTTCTTCTTCGCCTCTGGCGGATTTATTTGCAAGACAATGATCTGCAGCTAGTATATTTATTCCAAGTTGCTATTGAATACGTAATCGAAAACAAACTGAGCTGAGCATGTTAGCGTGCGTCATGGATGATCTTCTGTAGATTACATTTCATGCATGCGGTCACCATACATGTGTCCATCTTGCTGTGAGTTTGAGTTGACCAGTGTGTATACAAATAGAGTATAGGTGTCACTTGTCAGTGAAGCACGAAAAAGAGAAGTCATTGTTATCATGAACTTAGATTATTAATTTTGTCACATATTAATGTTTCCATCCCGTGAGTCACTATCAAAGACATTGAATTGCCTAGGATTTTTTAAGCATGTCTTATTTGCTTCATACGAATTCGGACCTCATAAGAATTAACTTCCTTTTTAGCATTTTTCTGAAGTAGATTGACACCCAGGTACTTTTGGCCTTTGATGAGTGTGGTGCTTGAGCTTGACTGCGCACTCTACTAACCAGCCAAATGCTCGGGCCCATTTCTTTTCCACGGTAACCCACAATATTTGCTGTGTTCCGGAGAGCCATATATAGTTGAACTACTGAAGAGGATCGTAGCTTCAGATTATGAATCTGCAGACCTGAGCTAATGCCAAACTAACATATCACCAACCACAATCTTGGATCGTAACCTTAACTGCATCTTCAACAGCATACACTCACCTTCTTGGATTTGGACCACTTGCCCTAATATACTTTCCAAGGACAGGAACAGGTGACCTGCTGCATCCATGCATAATGGATCAAACTATGCAACGACGGTAACCTGATGGCGCCGCGTAATTTCCTATTGGTGAGTTGGGGCCTGATGCTCTTGTTCTTCAGGTAGAGATCCAAATCCTTCACAGCCAGTGGCTCCTCGGAAATCTAAATCTTGCGTAGTGGCTTCCATGGCCCACACTTGCATGTCACCCCGGGCCCTCACCCCTGAACATGTGGACACCGTTCGTCTGGTTGAGGTAGGAGTGGGCCCACCAATCATTTGGCAACAAAATTGACAGTTTTTGTGTCGCCCAACGTTGCTGAGAATTGGAGTGTCAACAGATTCAAGAGGCAACATATGGAAGGGGCAATTTGCAGGCTTCACTAATTTCCTAAAGCTGAGATATTTAGGACAAGGTACATTGTTTTGATGTATTTGTGTGAAGGTAGGAGTAGGACAAAGAGTATTCAATTGCGTCCGATAAAGTTTGTGAGATGGAGATCATAACGAGGAATGGGACACAATATATGAACTTGGCATATTTGGTGGTGATTCTAGTCTTGCTTGAAAGCAAAGTCAATGTCGAGAATTTGACAATAGATTAGGCGGTATTCTCTCCTATGCCTTCCACTTGCATAAAGCTGATAATCATGGGAGAATTTCAAAAAAGATAAAATGATGGTGAGAAAAAAATAGCAAACAGCCCAAAAAGATGTGCATATATGGCCTTTATAATATTGAAAATTTAAGTGCTTCGCTTTTTTTTTTAAAAAAAACAAAAAGTAATGTTTTTTATTCATCCTTGCTTCGGGTTTTGTTTTGTTTTTCCCATTGTTGTCTCGAGCAAATATAAGAAGTGCAACTGTATACAAGAATAAAAGAACAAAGTTTCTCAAAAAGGAAATATTTATTATTTAATTAGGAGAAAACATTCAAATTTACCCGTTAGAATATGCCGGACGATGATCCTAGTAAACCAAAAATATCTCAAAATATTGGAGTAGGAACCTTCAATGGCAACTATCGTTGTAATTGAATACTATGACGTTTGAACCAATGGACATATCAAGAGACATTTTTAGGACCACTCTGTTGTTTGTTACCTGACTTCCTTGGAAATTGAGTGTAAAGGATGACAGGGACCCATAATGGAAATTCATGCTCATCCTTTCTTAGAAGGGTTCCATTAATATTAAGTAGAAAAATCTAACTCACCATGAATCAGATGTACTCACTTGGACTGTTGGGCCTTAATTATTTCACTTAGTATCATTGTTATATGTAATATTATTAGTTACAAGATACTTCTTTTGAGATAAAAAAATAAAATATAAGAAGGTCATCCAACAATGTCGATAATTCATGCTTGATTTCAGTCAACAAAATTTCATGGTTGGCAGCTTCATACATATACTTTACAATACATTGTCCAGAATATTATTGTTATCAAGACCGCATGTATAGTTTTTAGCTAATTTAGCAAGGCCAGCATGTTAGCTGATCAAATCAATATAGATGTAAAGATACCTCCACCGAGAACACAACAAAATTTTCACATGATTTGCTCAAATGCTGATTCGATCAAATCAATGTCTGACTATATTACTTGCCACATGTCAATCAAGCTGGGGAATATTTATAAAGGTAAGCTATAAACTTTGCACAGGACACTAGGCACCCATTGGTTAAAAACAAGCATGAGAAGATGCCGCCCCTGAAAATATCTTATCCCCTACTTTGTCACCAATCATCTTTGCCTTCTCACTGCTATAGACTATAGTTGACAACCAAAAAAAGTGGCCAGTTGTGATAGTGCTGCCCATAGCCTGTGATCATGGAAAAGCCTGGGTCCAAACTCCAAAGGAGGCTACAGTAAGACATGCTAATGACAAGCAGCGTGATGTACAATTTTACGTTTCTATCGGCAACCAATATTTATTTATAAAGAACATGTGTGGCAATCGGGGGATAACTTCGATATCTTCTGTTTTATATTCTGTTTTTATCCCTGAGATCTCGATCTTTGCAAGCCTGACTAGCTAAGAGAGCAGTTGCTAGTGATTAAGGACAAAGCAGCATCTGCCATTATTAGTTGGAGATATGAAAATGCTAGTGCAAGCTTATCGGATTCCGCATTAGACATTTATTCCCCTTTCATAGTGTAGGGTGGTGTTTTTTATTTAATTGCGACAAGTGTACAATGGTGTTAGGTTGTCTAATTTAGGGACGAGAGGATATAACTTTTCTTCAATAAAATAAAGAAACAATATGTATAATAGAGTGCTTTTACCTGATGTTGTACAGCTACTTGTATCATTCGATACCGAAGCTCAGATATTAATCTATATATTCCTTTTTTTTTTTGAAAAAAACCCTGATGTTGTAGGTCATGAATCATGATGTTTGTGTTAGATTAATCAAACGGTGCAGATATGCCTCTGCCTTACCTTCGTTAATCAACAGAGCACAAATCATCCTTTCCTGTAGAGATGCTGCCACTATGGGGAAGCAGACAAGCATTTCTGTTGGAAAACAGAAATGCAGCAATATATAGGTCGAGTTTATAGTACGGCCCATACGACCGACTAACCAGCCGAGTGGCCCACATATATATCACTAGGGATATACAAAAGAAAAACTCTTCATGCGATACATTGTAGCTTGTACCGTCCAAGTGATAATGCCACCCCTCTTGTCAAACCTTACCTAAGGTGTGGCGGGTAAATTATATACCACAAAAAGTTTGACAAGAAGTGAGTCGACGACAGGTGGATTAATATAAATGCTGAAAAGCTGTGATGCGCCGAAACGGTGATAGTGAAAAGAAAGAAAAATAACCGCTACTAAAAGTTTGCCAAACGACGGCTACGAACCAACCATGCCCTGGTATGGTCACGTTGATTTACTTTGAAATGTTTCAAACTAAAGAATCCGAGTTATTTTAGCCAAGAAAAGATCAACTTGCATTTTACATTTGTCTTTCAGGTTCATCATGATATACTGGTCCATACGTCAATAAATATAATATTCTTGAAGAATGGGAAATTCACTTATACTCTAACAAATATAATTCCCTTTTATTTGAAAAAAAAAACAAGTGTCTTTAGAAAAAGGTGGGCTAGGAGTCTTCAGATGAAGAAGGCAATGGAAATCACTTGACATATTTGCTCCATTCGGTTTCTGCCTTTCTGGCATAAGATGGCATATATGGGAAAACCTGACCTTTTTAAGGGCCAGTGGCAAGCAGCATGGCCCCAACTATCTTGAATGGCCCTCAATCATATCAGGCCAATTGCTGTATGCCGACACTACTTGTGAAAACTTCAGCAGCTTCTTGCCAAAACCATAAAAAAGCCAAGGTGAAATTCATATAACTCTGGTTGACTTGATCAGACGGTTGAGACAACTTTTCGTACGCTCACAAACACATAAAACACACTGTTAAAGTTGCTGTATTGTATAACGACCCACGAGCCAACCATGGTTAAACACACTCCAAAGTCCAGACCCAAGTTGTCGATTTAAAGCAAACAAAAAGGCAAGTTGCAGCCAGATCACTCGTATAAAACCAGCACAACAACAACTTCACCAAATGCGTCGCCGTACTCATCATCGTCACAACCTAAAACACGCGCCAACTCGAGGTGCTGCTCTGGCATGGCCACCGCCATGGACGGCAACAGCAAAGGCAGCTGCAAGAGCAAGACCCTGCTCGGCAAGTACGAGCTGGGCCGCCTCCTGGGCCGCGGCACGTTCGCCAAGGTCTACCTCGCCCGCCCGGCGGCCGGCGGCGAGCCCGTCGCCGTGAAGGTGATCGACAAGGCCGAGGTCCTGGGCGCGGCGCCGGGCATGGCGCCGCGCCTGCTCCGCGAGGTGGCGGCCATGCGCCGGCTGCGCCACCCGAACGTGCTCCGCCTCCACGAGGTGCTCGCCACGCGCGCCCGGATCTACCTCGTCATGGAGCTCGCCTCCGGCGGCGACCTCCTCTCCCGGCTCGCCGCGCTGCCGCGGCGGCGCCTCTCCGAGCACGCGGCGCGGCGCGTGTTCGCGCAGCTCGTCGCCGCGCTCGCCTACTGCCACTCCCGCGGCGTCGCGCACCGCGACCTGAAGCCGCAGAACGTGCTCCTCGACGGCGACGGCATCCTCAAGGTATCCGACTTCGGGCTCGCCGCGCTCGTCCCCTCGGACGACGGCAACCTTAAGGCCTCCGACGACGGCCGCGTCCTCCTCCACACGGCGTGCGGCACGCCGGCGTACGCGGCGCCCGAGGTGCTCCGCCGCCGCGCGTACGACGGCGCCAAGGCCGACGCGTGGTCCTGCGGCGTCATCCTCTTCGTCCTCCTCGCCGGCCGCCTCCCGTTCGACGACGCCAACATCGCCGACATGTGCCGCAAGGCGCAGCGCCGGGAGTTCGAGTTCCCGGAGTGGGTGTCTCCGCCGGCGCGCCGCCTCGTGAGCCGCCTGCTCGATCCGAACCCGGCGACGCGCGTCGCCGTCGAGTCGCTCGCGGCGCACCACCCCTGGTTCAAGCGCTCGCTCAGCCTCGACTCGCAGCTCGGCGGCCTGCTCGATGGCCGGCCGGAGCGCGCGCTGGAGCTCTTCCGAGCGCCGCCGCCGGCGGTAAACGCCTTCGATATCATCTCCATGTCGCCGGGGCTCGACCTCTCCGGACTGTTCGGGATGAGGAACACGGAGAAGAGGTTCATGACGACGGCGACGCCCGAGCAGACGATGGAGAAGCTCGGTCGGGCGGGAGGGAAGCTCGGGTACGTCGTCGTGGGGAAGAAAGGGGTCGAGTGCTTGCCGCTGGGAGGGCGGTCCGGGCTCGTGGCGATGTCGGTGGAGATGTCGGAGGTGGCGCCGCAATTGATGCTCGTCGAGATGAGGCTTGAGATGGCCGACGGCGATGGCGACGGTGAGGAGAAATGTTTCGGGTGGGAGGAGCTGAGGATGGAGCTAGGGGATGCAGTTAGGGCCTGGCACAGTTGCCAAGATTTCTGACTCAGGCTAGGATCGATCGATGCGCTTGTAAATCACAAGTAGTATTTTTTTGCAGCTTGGAGTTGTATATGTGTAATATCCTAGTGTGTTCAATTAGTTTTGCTTAAAATTTTGGTGTGAAGAAATGTTTGTTGCTCTTATATACCTATGTATATGGTGTGTTGTTAGAGTAATGTTATGTGGTAATTAGAGAATTATTTGGTGTGCAGTGTGCACCTTCTTAAAAAAATGGTAAATGCTTTTTATGTTCTGGCAAGAAATATAAGCCTTGACAATGAAAATGAACACTATGAAGAAAACACGTTGGGAAATGTTGACAAACTGATTCAGCCATGAAACTTATCCAGTATGATCAAAACTAAATAGATCACCACAGACAGCTGAGTTTAGGAATCTACACGAGACAACAATGGTGTCTCCTTTTTCTTTGAGCTGATCAATCCGGCTGATCCTTGGATCAGTACATTTCTTTGAGGAAGGAGCAAGAAAATAAATTGACGATTGAGGGGGTACAAGATAATATGCAGCATCTCGAAATCTTGAAGGTGTCAGAGAGAAGCACGTCCACGAACCTCTGGAGCCAAAACAAAATGTTTGTCACAGAGGAACACACCTGATGTCCTTGGCTCCAGATGAACAATGCTGATTCCTTGAGACAGGAGCACAGCGCTCAGGATTGATGCCACATGAAAACATAATAATCAATACATAAACTCTCATCCCGATTTCTAAAGTCGAACCACAATAAGATAGCATAACTGCCTTCACATCTTGCAAATCCATCTGATTTGTTTTCCTCCAGTTTCTCACTGCCTGGTCTTTAGTTGGTTGCATAGAGATGCAGCACTTCAGTTGCAGGAGGAAGTTATGGGTCATCATAGCTTCTTTCTTTCAGTAAGGCTTTTAACTTACTTTGTGCCAAATTACTCTCATTATATAGGAGCTCAAAGTTCATACATGAAGTGATGGGCATGCCATCTTTCTCACGCAGTTCCTCTTCAACCCTTCATTACTTTGTAGTTTCTAGCATTTGACAGAGGTACACCTCCATTCATGCATTTCTCACCTTTGTTTTGCAGGAAGTAATTTCCATTCATTCAAATTGCATTCCTAACAGACGCTCAAACACGGATAACTAACCAAAAGGAAAAAGGAAAGGACAATCTCCATATATGCTTAAGAATTAAAAATGACTGTCTTTTTACTGTCTCACGACACGATCTTCTCTCCAACCTTGGATTCGAAGTCACAGCTGATCATTCCACGAGAACCATTACAAAGGTGACATGCAAAAGGTGCAACCACTTTCTTTTGGGAAAGCTGGGGTCTGTCACTTGGATGCCTCCATCAGTGCATGGACACACTGAGCACTGAACCTTATTTATGAAGAGGTTATCATATATAACAACTCCCATTAAACATATGTTAAACTGATCGACGAAGCTGTCTTCCATACACCTGAAAAAGTAGGAAACAGATCAAACTCAGTGCTGATCACCTGGATGCTTCTACCACTACTACTTCTCTGCTTTCTGTTCAACAAGAAGACAAGCTGTTGTCACAATCACAGTAGTCCGAGTACTATACATGTGCCATTCGCATAAACCAATCAGAAGAGTTCCAGGAACGACAAGAACATACTATACAGCGACCTGTTTGGCACACTTCTGGTTGGTTGCAGCATGCTGGTACATAAAAGGCTGCTCAGACTTCAGGGGTCTAGAGTCGGGGTTCATGTCTGTCCTGTCTTTAGCAGAGCACAGAAAACGCCTGCCTGTAAAATCTGGCTGCAAATAGTTATTTCCGTTTTCAAGAGCAATGTTCCATTAGTATATGGGTACTTAGGGAAAAGAGTGAAGAGAAACAGAGGGCCCCTTTCAATGGCTGAAGGCATCTTCTTCCAGCCAATTAGGATTAAAAACATTGGTGATCTCCTGAATAAAGTGATAGGGAGAGCTGTGTCCATGGCAACCGTTGGTTTTCAGGCAGTGTTTTGAATTTCGGTGTAAAAAAATTACCGGTCAAGCGCGATATAACGAAAATCGCCGAAAATCGGTGAAAATCGGCCGATTTCGGTCCGAAATTTTTGTAAATTTGAATGAAATTTGGCCAAAAATTTCAAAACCGGTCCAAAACCGGCCGAAACCGGCCGGTAACACCAAATACCGGATGGGACCGGTATAACGAAATTTCGGCGAAAATCGCGAAATTTCGGGCGAAATTTTATTCACTGTTTTCAGGGTGCAAGCTGCGTAACTGACTGGTCTCTTTGACATCATTGTACGCCATGATGGCGACCACAGATGTCAAGAACTTAGACTCGCTGTTCTCAAAAAAAAAAAAAAACAACTTGGACTCGCGATCAGACAATTTCTACTGCAAAACACACGCTCCGATCAATGCTCGCTTTCGGAGTGGACTGAGTTGTTTCCCCTCACTGAAACCATCAAATGTTTCTCCCGTAAAAAGGGAAAATTCTTCGTAGTACACCATGAAGACGACCGTTGATGTCAAGTTGTCAACAACATAAATGTTGGATAAGTCTTGTCCGTCTCGTTGGTTTTAGCTATGTTTAGTCAAGCCGATGCCCATGTTTTCCCGTCACGCGAATTGCGCTGGATTGGGTCGTGTAGTTGCGCCATGCACGGGCAATTCGTTCACGGCGGAGTCTGGACGAGTGGAAGGCCACACATGCAAGCCACACATACAGTCCTTTAAATTCGACCAACAGTGCAATCAGAAAAGCTACCACATTTCCACATCACAGAACAAAACATGGTGGTGTTCGTCGTGTTCGCGTGAGTCCACGTATATATCTCTGACTCTACCAACATTTGGCATCGCGCACATGACTTGTACATGATGTCGACGAGGCCGATCTTGAAGTAAAATTTGATCCGGTCGAGTGGCTTGGGTGAAAATCTCAACCGAACTGCTCAGATGATTCAATGAACCCGTCGTCGTCGGTCTGGCCTTTCTCTGCCCACTTCCGGACCAAATGAAACTTCGTATCGATGTGCTTGCTCTGTCCGTGATGCACTGGCTTCTTGATCGATGGTGTTGTGGACTTGTTGTCCACCTTCAGTGCTGGCACCCTGGGCTCTCAGCAGAGAATATCTACCAATAATGGCGCTAGCAAGACGCCCTAGCAAGCCACAGATGCCACGGTAAAATATATACTTTGTCTTTCCTCAGAAATGATCGGTGATGCTAATTACAGGAAGCGTATTTCTGGTGCTAGCAGGTGTAAATAAAAACAATATTCTTCCTCGAGGTGGCATGTTTTTTCCTGCGAGGCAGAGTACATCGCCGCCGTGACATCAGTGGCTTGCCAAGACGTCTGGCAGCGGCGGTTTCTGGAAAACATGAAACATGTTATGTTCAGAGCCCAGGGCACCAGTTCTGAAGGTGGACATCAATCCCACAATCTCATTGATCAGGAACACAGTGCATCACGACCAGAGCGAGCACATCGACACAAGGTTCCGTTTCATCCGGGAGTGTGCAGAGAAATTAAAGGCAAGATCGATGAAGAGTTTCAAAAGCTTTGCTTCAAGATCATCGACAAGCGCATCAAGCTTTACAGTTGAATAAGAGTCTTGTACGTGTTCGTTTTCTCTTTGGTTTGGCTGTGTTTAGTCAAGGGCATGGCTATGTCTTCCGGTGGTGACTAGTGAGCATGCTCAGCTCGACGCACTCGTCATTCGTGCGAGAGTGGGTCGTAATTGCGCAATGCACGGCTGTTTTGTTCGTCGCACGAGTCCAGGAGGCCGTATAGGCCATATTCTGTACATATTATCCTCTGAATTCCACAAATGCAATCAGAAAATCCGGTACTGACAAAGCAGGTAGCCTAGATATTCAGCTGTCCTATGACAGTATGACACCAGGACATCTTCTTTTCCTGAACCACAGTGATCTGTAAAGTGGTGAAAGTGAAATCAGTATTGAGTAAACAACGTAGGCGATGAGAAGAAATGAATAGGACGCGTGTGCAAAAAACAATGGAGCAATGTGCGCAAACCTTTTAGTAGTTATCTTCATGAACATAAACATGATGTGTCCCTTTAGCCAGATCAACGATATGGAGAATTGCAGATATCTCTCTAAGGTTGTTTAAGGAAAATGTTTCACTAAAGATTGTGTGATCAGAATGATTGTGGATAAGTAGCTACAGGCATATAAAAAAAAAAATCTTATCGGCCATCACTACTGGTACTATCGTGTCCCCTAAACTAGGTTATCTGCTTGACCATCCTCCACACTCCATTGAAAGGACAAAAGGATAAGCTATCCCCAGATGCTCCAAAAAGTGCAGGGACAAGCTTGTCATATTCACAGAAGAACAGTTGTACACATCATGATATCTTATCACAGATTATATGCTTGCTGAATTCGTAGCGGCAAGTTACCTAGAAGCTGACTAATCTTGCAATGATGCAAACCAATGCTCCCCTGAATTCAACAGCCTAATTTGAGCTCTAAATTCCCTGCATCTTGTTATAAACCTGTATACAATCAGTCATCATATACAACAGTACGTGATATACGCAGGGCATAATAGAGAAAATAAATATGAGATTTAAGCCATGGCTGCCACGCGCGCCGTAGGGCTAGTCTATTGCGTCGCTGTAGTAACCGCTCGCCGTCACGGTCGACCGATGGCCGGCGCTAGGTGCTGCCATGCCGCCCGCCGGCGACGAACATCACATACATGCTTGCGATTTAACTCTGTTTCATTTCATCATTGAGCACACGTATTAACGAACTGGGCTGGAAGAATGGGGGCCCAACGATGGAATGCATGAATAGACTAGACTATCAAGTGTTGGCTCGTCGATTCTCCAAAAAAAAAAAAGTGTTGGCTCGTCTGATCATTATTTTAGCTTATGATTTTGATTTTCTATTGTGCCGTGTCCTTGTTTTTGGGTGGCTAGATTCATACTTCTGTGCTATTTCATACCTTCCTAGATCTTGTAATAGTGTGGCTCATGGAAAAAAAGTCTTGCCTGGATAGGCGCCGCCACGGAACTGAACCGAGTGTACATGCATAATATGTTAGCATGTTTGGTTGATTTTTTTTCTTAGAACTGTTGTGCTGAAGAAAAGTTTGTTGTTGTTATTTATACAGTGGTATTGTGCCTGAATATTATGTTTTTGATCAGAAAATATATTAGGAAAATATTGCATCTCTAACAGAAATTATATCTCAATCAAATGAATAATAAAAACTGGAGCAAATGTCAAAATTTCTAAGCAAACGCTTGAATTGCCAATTTCTTGTCACAGCCAAGAAAACATTTGATAAAATTTGTAGAGCAAGAAGTTGTGTTCTCTTGGAAACAAAATTCCAGCTCTGAAAGTACCAGGCAGCTGAATTTCACAGACAAAAGAAGTGATACAGATGGACCAAAGCACCGCCCGATTGAGATTATGAATGTATAATAGTTAGTACCCAAATGTACCTTCAGCACTCTGAAATCCAAAGGCATGCTGGTAAGCAGATGTCCACCTCACTTTCCAATTCCACCTCATTTGTTTTTCTCCAATTTCTTACTGGGTGGTACGGTCTAAACAATTGATTGCATAAGGGTTACGTTACGCTGGCAGGAAATTATGATCAAACCGGTGTTTTTTTTTTTGGGAATCATCAAACCGGTGAATTGACACTTCTACTTTAAACCCATTTATACTTGTTGCCTTTATATAGGTCAAGGAACCAAAAAGAGTGTATATGCATGCATTTTCTATTCATCAGTTTCATGAGTTTCGAGTCTGCGACAGACTACGTACCTCCTTTCATGCACTTCATGTTTCTGTTTTGCTGGAGGCGTTTTCTATTCACTCAAATTGCATTCTCGACAGACACATACACGAAGATCCATTCCGAAAAGAAGGAAGAAAGAAGAAAACATGCTTGAATTGGTCCATACATACCAGCCAAAAAAAAAAAGGTCCATAGATCGCTAAGGCGTAGAAGATATGCCGGCGGCCTTCTCGGTGGCGGGTGGCCGGAGCCAGCGACCCGCCATCATGAGATGGTCGTCGGACGCGTCAGACGACTTCTTTTACACAGAACCCTATAGCGATCCGACTGTTTGACAGAAAACCCCTTCATTTGGATCGCGACTTTTAATCGCGATCCAGACTATTTACATATAACCCCTTATTTGGATCGCGATTATGCCCGCGATCGTCGCGGCGGGTGGACAAATTTCCGCCTCTTCTCTCGACCTCTCCGGCTGGCCCCCTTCGCATCCATCGATCCGGACCTTCCCTCCCCTTCCTACTCCGTTGTGGAGAACTTAATTGGAGAGCCCGGAGGTCGACTCCGCCCTGGACCGGCGAGCCGGGAGCTGCCGGGAAGAGGTTCCCCGTTCACCGTCGAGGATGAACATCATCAGTGACAGGTTGAAAATCTGATTAAAGTTCGAATCCATGATCCCTGACAGGTTGGAAGTCTGCAGACGCTTGGAAATTTGGAGAGTGCGCACGCAGGCGGCAGGCATGATGTGTACTTCGACTAATTGCACATGAAAATCAAGTGGTTCTGAAATGCAAGCAAATTTGCTTTCGGGATCCAGTAACAAAGCACGTGATCTTTGAGTTACAGGTAAGTATGTTTCCATGACAATCGAGTACACTTCAACAAAGGTTTGTGAACATTCGGTATGATTTGTTCTTTGAAGCCTTGAAACAAAAATATGGAGTATGCACTAAGCAGCTGAACCTTGGACCATAAAGGAAACAACAATTGCGATTACGTAGATGAATGCGCACTGGTAGAGTCTCGGAGAATTGAGAACAAATTAATGCATTGTAACAAATGCACAAACGGTCATCTAGGATTCTGAAGTCTAAAGGCAAGCTGATGGTGAAACCACCCTCGCATTTTGTGATACAATCCAATTTGTTTTCCTCCAATCTCTTACTAGATGATCGGGTGCCTAAGGGTTCAATACTATGCTGCCAGGAAATTATGATCAAACAAGTGATTTGAGACTTCGACTTTAATACCTGCCAAGTTACTGTCTTTATATAGGAGCTGTTGTTCCCCCTTTTCATGCATTTTCTGTTCAGCCATTTGACGAGTCTGTCAACCTCGCTCGAGGTGCTTTTTTTATTCATCAACCTTGGAATCTCAAGAGGCACTCAAGCCCAGGTTAGATATTCTTGAATTGTGTTACAAATGACGTTACATGGACAAAGTTATAGAAGTGATTTAGGCTCTGTTTGGCATGTCTCCAACTGTGAGATCCATGCAGGAGCTGGACTTTGTAAAAAAGATTAAAATATTTTAGTTTATTAGTTTTAATCTCAAAAAAAAAAATGACTCAACAATAGATCCTTAATTTACTTATAGCTCCAGCTCCAAGAATTTCTGAAGCTATCTATGAGCAGCTCCAAGAACTCCATGAAATTTTCTGGACCTAGAACCATGCCAAACACCCTCTTAGAAAGGGTACGCCTATTTATTTATTTATTTATTTTGGAAAAGGCAGTCTTTAGAATTTGGATACCCAAAAGTCCGTACATGGAGACATTTTACTCTGAACTTTATTTGAGGATCACTGTAACAGGGAAATTTGCAAAATGAGTAGTAATTTCTTTTGGAAAAGCAGTGGTGGTCAGTCACTTGGGCCTTGCAGCTGACCATTAAATGAGCATAATTACAAGAGTGATTTCCAAAAGATATAATATTTCTATTGGAAACGGTGCCTTTTGTGATGAAAAGCTGGCATTTGGAATTTGTATCCCTCCAAAACTTCCGTACGTGGACAAACTGAACTTTGAACTTCCTCGCAAAAAAAAAAAAAAACTGAACTTTGAACTTATTTGAGAATCACTGTAACAGCAGTATGAGTTTGATTAATACTATAGAACTGCCATCCTAATCTAGGATTCAGAAGAGTTTCATGCACGACATGAGCAAATAGTGCTCTGTCCGGTTCACCAATCTGATTGGTTATTGTAGTTTCCACATCATGGGCTAAAGATTACAGAACTCTTCATCATGTTATAGACCTTGGAGAGCCAGCAGGTCGACTCCACCCTGGACCGGCGAGCCGGGAGCTTCCGGGAAGAGGTCCCCTGTTCATCGTCGAGAATGAACCTCATCAGTGCATAATAGTGCTGTGCATTTGGCCCAATTTGAAAATTCTATTAAATGAGCATAGTTTTGAAAGGATATAATTATTTTCTATTGGAGAAGCTGCCTTTTTGCGATGAAAAGCTGGCATTTGGAATTTTTATGCCTCCAAAAGTTCCATACATGGACAAACTGAACTCTGAACTTTATTTGAGAAGCGTTATAATAACGGTAGTATAAGTTTGATAAATACTATAGAACTGCCATCCTAATCGATTCAGAAGAGTTCCATGCACACGATATGAACAAATTCATGAAGTGCTCTGTTCGGTTCACCAATCTGAATGGATATTGTAGTTTCCAAGGAACGATGTGTCCGAAATAATACAGCTTGTTTCTCTCAATGAACAAGCCTACGCTGATCAAATCAGCAAGGGAAAGAAATAAATATAAATTAAAGGGATCATATCTGGCATAAAGGAGTGAGATGTAGTATCGCCAAACTACAGATGGCGTAGTGCCAAGAAATGCCTGGCAACCATGGCACCAAACGGCAGTATCAATGACGGGAGGGCTTGGCGTGTCACAGAATTTTGGTTAACAATGGTGGATTTGTAGATACTGGAGTCAAATTCAAATACTCCTGCCGCCAATAACCTCACACTTTGCAATCTTATTTTATTTGTTTTCCTCCAGCATCTCACTCTCTACTTTGTAGTATGTACTTAATTGCATAAGGACTCAACACTGTTCGTCAAAAGAATCAAAAGGAGTCAGTACTATATTTAGAGAGAGAAAATTATAGCCAACCAGACCTTCCAGTTCTTCACACTGAGACTGCTACTTTAATGGAATTACCTCTGTTATATAGGAGGCCAAGTTCACGCATGAAGTGTTGGGCATGCCATTCTTTCCCCTCTTCATGACTTGTCCAGTTAATGCCAGAAGTATGCCATCTCCATTCATGCACTTCTCGTTTTTATTTAATTTGCTGGAGGCGTTTTCCCAAATTTCATTTGCAAAGACATGAGCAGCAGTTTAGAAAGGATGTACAACTACCTTATTCTCGTAAAGCAGCGGGTCTGCAATTGGTATGCCTACATCAGTGTATGGACATACTGGCTTCCATGCAACTGAAAGTGTGCTGACACTGAAGCTCATTTGATCGCCAAGAACCTACTACTATTCTGCTTTCTTTTGACAAGTAAACAAGCTACACTTAGTTGAAGTGGCATGAAACTAATATTATTATCTTGAGGTAAAAAAACTATGATTAGTTGGGAACAGTTTAGGTATGTGATGTTTCAATGAGCATAATGACAAGGGATATTTTTGAAAAGGTATTACTAATTTTTTCGAAATAACGGTATTTGGAATGTGCATGTCTCCAAAAATCCGGACATGGACACACTGAACTTTTATTTCAGAATCACCGTCACAGTAGTATGAGTTTGGTTAGTAGCACAGAATTTCCATTCTAATATATGATGCAGAAGAGTTTCATGCACAACATGAGAAAATTATGAAATTACTCTAATTTGGCTCACAATTGAAACGATGTTCAAACTTCAGGTGCCCGAAGGAATAAAGTACATGCTGTTTTTCTCAATGTGCAAATGTAATATGTAACGTGCCAGACCCAAATGGGCTCATGCATGCGCACACGCTGCGCGAACCACGCCTATGCAGTAACTCACTTACGCTTTTGTCCTCGCTTCGTGTAAAAGGATTAATCCGGAGTTACTAGACATTTGCACTCTGGCTATTTAAATTGGTTCATCTCCCACTAGAGTTTCATGTGGTACTATTTTTGCATGCACCTCTACAAACTGGTTCATCGACAAGGCTGCCAAGCCAAGGGAGCAAGCCCGTGGGCTTTACATCATAAGCTGATCAAAGCAGCAAGGGAGGGAAAGAAAGATAAGCAGAAGGTGGGTAGGATGGACACAACAACGAAATGTAGTCTCTCCAAATTGTAGATGGTGCAGCGCCAAGGAGTGCCTGGCAACATGCCGCCAAGGGTCACTGTCAGTAACGACGGGAGAGCTTAGCCTGTCACAGAATCCAGGTCAACAATGATGGATTTGTAGATGCTGGAGTAAAGTTTAAAGCCTCCACCTCCCAATAACCTAGTACTGCACAACCTCATCTGATTTGTTTTCCTCCAGCATCTCACTGTCTATTCTATAGTTTGTACTACTGATTGCATAAGGATTCAATAGCCAACCAGAAAATTATAGCTTAGCATCTGGTTCTTCACTGAGGCTGCTACTTTAGTGGAATGATCTTTGTTATATATATAGGAGGCCAAGTTCATGCATGACGTGTTGGGCTTGGGCATGCCATTCTTTCTTCATGACTTGTCCAGTTAATGTCAGAGGTACAGTATCTCCGTTCATGCACTTCTCATTTTTATTTAGCCCAAGGCGTTTTCCCAATAAGTTAAATTTCATTTGCAAAAGACATGAGCATACACGGGCGACTTAGAAAATGGTGTCCCTTATTCTGGTAAAGCAGCTCGCGGGTCTGCAATTGGTATGCCTCCATCAGTGTATGGAAACAAGGGCTCCCATGCCACTGAAATGTGCTGAAGATGAGCCCATTATTGATCGCCAAGAATCTACTACAAGTTTGCTTTATTTTGACAAGAAGACAAGCTACAGTCAGTTGCAGCGGTATGAAACTGCTATGATTATCCTGAGTCAAAAAAAAAACCCTATGATTATCTGTTATTAGTGCACAACCGCTATCCTCATCTACTGATCAGAAGAGTTCTAGGCAGAGCATGAACGCCATATACAACTACCTGTGCTGCATCTCTGTCAGATCTCTCCGGCCATGGCTGTAATAATAGATAGATGGCCGTGATGAAGTTCTCCATCCCCTTCTCTGCTGGCCGCTGCCTGCCTGTCTGTTTCCAGAGCATTACCAATCTGAAAAATGTCATGGCAGCTTAATGCTAATAAAATGCTGTCAGAATGGGTGAGTTACTGTTCCTTCGGTAAAAAAAATGAACAATTACTGTTCAAAACAATCTTCTCTTCAGCCTGGTTGCTACTGGCGTCTACTGTTGTGCTGTACAGCGCCGAGTGATCCGCGGCCGCCGCCGGCCCCGATCCCCTGTTTCTTCTTCTCCGTGGAGGGCGGCGGGCACCGCGGGACGGCAGAACTAGCTCTCTGTACGGACGGCGAGCCGTGAAGCGGATACGGTGCGGTATGAGATGCCGGCGGCCTCCTCGGGGTGGGTGAGCGGAGCCGGCGAGCAGCCGTGGTGGGATAGCCGCCGCCGCCGGGCGCGCCCGATGATCCATTTACACTAAACCCCCTACCGCGATCAGTTACTTTGCAAAAGGCACCCTAATTTGGATCGCGATCCAACATAAATTTGGATCGCGACTATTGATCGCGATCCAGATTATTTACAGAATAGTCCCTGTTGCTCCGGCCATCTTTGTTCTGCTCCCCCGTTGCTGCGGCTCCGGCGACGGCGGCCTCGTCGCGGCGACTCGACGGGCTTCCCCCTCTCCGCGCGACTTCTCCCCTGCCGCTCCGTCCCTCCTCCGTTGTGGAGACCTTGGAGAGCCAGGCGGCGGTCACCATCTTGCCCTGGGCCGGAGAAGAGATTCGGAAGCCGTCGGAGGGAGGTTCTCTGTTCCTGGCGGGGAGCTTGCATTCACCATCGATCCTGACGAGGAACGCTACTTTTCTCTTTCTATGCTACGGCCTGAATTTCATCAGTGTATAATGTAATCGTTGTTTGCGTTTGGCGCACTTCCAATCCATTGGCGCCAGGTTGGAAATCTGCGGACGTGTTTTGGCCGATTGCACACATCACTCTATCTTATCAGAGAGAGAGAGATTCTTCCGTTACTTCTGAATTCGCAGCAGCAGGTTTTTTTTTTTTTTTGATAATACGTATCTGCATTAGATATTAAGGAAAGCAGCAGGTTAATTAGCTGGAAGCCGAAGATTATTCTTCAGAGGATAGGAAAATGAAGTTACAGTAGTTCAGGAGTTCACAGTAGTGCAGCAGTGCAGACTATAACCAACCATGAGACGATCACACGACGAAGGGAAAAATGCTCCCCTGAACTGAACAGCTTGAACTCTGAATTTGTTTGTGTACCACAGATGACAGATTGCTGTTTGCTGTTACAGACCGACAATCTGGTGATTCTATGGACGCTATTAGGCTTTTGGCTCAAAATAGAAAACCAAGCCGTTGTGCCATTGGGATTCATGGAAACAAGGAAAATTGACATCATATGGATGCATAATAAATGGTACCTAAATGTGCTTCCAGAGCTCTCTAAGTCCAAATATTTTGCAATCTCACCAGTTTGTTTTCCTCCAACATCTCATTGGTAATCTTTAGCACATTGACACAGACTGATCAACTGGTTGGAGGCTTCTACCTGACGCTTCTAATAGGACCAGCGAAATTACTTTCTTTATATATGAGGCCAAGCTCATGAATGGAGTGATGGACATGGCATGTGTTTTCCCATTTCATGCGGTTTCAGTCGTTCATGACTTTTCAGTCTCCATAACAGAGGTACACCGTACACTACACACCTTAATTTTTCATGTGCTTCTCGTTTTTCCCTTTGTTGGAGGATTTGAATCACTACATTGCATTCTCAAAAGTACACACAATCATGCTCCCGGAACGTTATCATTCATCAAAAAGCCTCTGTCTGTGCTTGGATTAGAAGTTGCAACTGATTACACGAGCACCATAGCAATGGTGATTAGAAAGATTTGAAACTAGTTCGTATTAGAAAATCTGGACTTCCCATATGTGTATGGACAGCCTGAACTCTGAACTTTTACCATAAGAAGAGATTATCATAGAAACTGTAATTAAACAAATGCATCACAGCCATGCACCTGAAGCGAAGATTATTTTCGAACATTCACCTGAAGTGATTGTCACGTATCAGTTAGTACTGCACAACAGCCATCCTCATAAACACATCAGAAAATGAACACAAATATACCGTAACATGTTTGGCTCACTTGTGGTTGGTTGCCGCATGCTGTTATACAAGTACAATGGCTGTTAACACTTCAGGTTCAGATCAACCTACTATCAGGGCTCATGCATCATGCCAGTGACGAAAACGCCAGTGACGAACGAGGCGGAAAAAAATATCGCCCTTTATAGAGTAACATTTCTACTGATATGCTGTCAGTGTTCTTTGTTGGAATGTATGAGTGCTAAAGAAAATTGAAACAGATGGTCACTTTCTTTGGCTGAAGGCATCTTCGTCGAGCCAATTAGGCTTTCAGCTGAATGCTCTGCTGAAGCCTGAAGGATATGACTTCCTGAACAAAGCAGAGGGGCCCCTGTGTTCATGGCAACCATTGGTTTTAAGGGTGTAAGTTGAGTAATGAAGGCGACAAGTAAGTCAAACTTTTTGAACTTTGACCAATAATATCTAGAAAACCGTAAAGATTGACAACATGAATATTTTCTTTTACTAGATTCATCGTGAAATGAACTTTCATAATATATATTGTTGGTCAAAGTTCAAAGAATTTGACTTAGGACAAAACTAGATGTATAGTATATTTCTATATTTCTGGACAGAAAGAGTACAAATTACGCTACATTACGATTTCCACCATTTTGTTTCGCGGTAGCAATATCAGCATATAGCATAAGTTACCAGAATCACTTGTGTCCAGATTTATTTGTGAACATTCAAAGAATATACAACAGTCGTATTTTCTTGATTACAAGATGATGCTGTTCACATAGGACAAAACTAGATGTACACTATATTTCTGGACGGAGAACCAATAACTGCAGGTAGCTTAAAAATTCGGCTCACCTCCCAATTGGTGCAAGACACAGTGCATGTTCTCTGAACTAAGTTCTAATCTCATACTTCTGTAACGTGGTAAACGTGTAACCAGTATTGACTGAACCAGTTAGGCCACAGGGTGCCTGTGTGTGTGACAAAGACTGGAACAAAACGCACAAAATGCAACCTATAATAACTCCCGTAAAGTTCTGACCTGAATCATCAAGAATGTGTATGCGAAAATCTGGTGTGGAAGCAGAGGGTTTCAAGCTCCACCAAGACTGTATATTGTTTCTGACACAGAATACTGAATCCAAATCTGGAAACTCATACCGCAGCAATCTTACTGATAAACAGTGTTAGGATTGGTGAAGCTGAAGCACTGTTAATGCTAACAAATCATCAGCCTTTTTCTAAGCCTGATTGTCACCTCTCATTGCAGTGGCGCTGCACAGCGGCGCCGAGAACTCAATTGCCGCCACCGGCCCATCAGCCCTTCTCCTTTGGGAAAAAGTAGTGCTCTGGCTGGCCGGCGCGACGTTAAGAAGAGGCGGTGAGAAGTGAGACGCAGGCGCCCTTCTTAGGGGTGGGTGATCGGAGCCGGCGAGCCGCCACGGCGAGATTGTCGCCGCCGGACGCGCCAGATGACCATTTTACATAAACCCCTCGCGATCCACCGTTTTATAAATACCCCCCTCGTTTGCATCGCGATCCAGATTATTTACATTTAAACCCTTATTTTGGATCGCGATCATAACCGCGATCCATACTATTTACAAAGCAGTCCCTGTTCCGGCTGGCATCTCTGTTCTTCTTCCCCACAGCTGCGGCTCCGGCGACGGCGGCCTAGTCGCGGCGAGGAAGGACGTCCGCCTCTTCTCTTGACCTCTCCCACTTCTCCTCCGGATCTCCCATCCGTCGCCGCGCCCTTCCTACTCAGTTTTCGAGATCTTGGGGAGAGCCAGGCAGCCGTCACGGGCTTTCACCTCCTTGGATTGGTGAGCCGGGAGGTCCTCCGTTACTGGTGGAGGTCGCGTTCATCGTGGAGCTTGAGGTGCTTGAATTTCATCAATGTCTAATTGTTCTGTGCATTTGACCCATTCTGAATCATAGCGCCTGAATTTCAGATGTGTGTTTCGGCTAATTGCGCATGAAAGTCTAGTAGTCCACAACAAAGCACATGACCTTCAGTTACGGATAAGTTCCAGGACAGCTGGGTACACTTCACAATTCACAAAGGTTGTGAATATTCAGTATGATTTGTTTTTAGAAGCCTTAGAAACCAAAAAAAATATTGAGTACTACGTATACAACAGGCAGCTGAACTTTGTATCGTAAAGGATAGAGAAGGAATTTTCGGCTAATTAATCAACTGGGGGACAATCCTCCCTGCAATGTTTGAGGTGAAATTTTCGGGGATAGAGAAGGAAATGTATGTCTCTTGAAACCTCAAGACACCAACTGGACCACATGTCTGGTCAGCGACAGAAGAGCTTGATCAGTGCGTCTCACAGGGAATAGATGATCAATGATGATCCTCGAGACTGAAGCACAAATCCGAGGATTTGTCTCCCATGAAAGTGTGATAATAAACATCTAGCTATTCTTCCAGAATTCGGAAGTCCAAACACAGCTTGGCAGAATATCATCTTAGTTCAGAGGGATTGCCCCATGCAAAGTTGGTGATGGTTCTACTGTTCTTTTCTGACAAGATGTATGGAATAGTCACCATCTACATACCAAGTTCCCACGGCTTTATTCGTTTGCAAAATCCAAGAACATATCAGTAGCAAAATTCTTGCAAAGTAACTCCATTGAATCACAGTTTCATCTTCCACTCTCAGATCAGGCATACCAAGAATTTCAACAGTTGCAACAAACACTTCAAAACATGCAGTAACGGGAGAGCTTGGTGGTGAATTTGTAGATATATACTGGGATAAAATTCAAAGGCTCCTCTCTCAATAAACCTCGCATTTGGCAACTCCGATCATCTCTCAATAACCTCTCACTTGGCAATCTCATCTGATTTGTTTTCCTCCAGCATCTCACTGTCTAATCTACAGTTCGAAGTACTGATCGCATAAGGATTTAGTACCTTTCGGAAAAATAAAAGGAGTCAGTGTTATATTAGTGACAAAATTATTGCCAATCATAGCTTCCGGTCTTCACTGAAGCTGATACTCCGATGGAATCACCCTTATTATATAGGGCCAGGTTCATGCATGAAGGGGCATGCCATTCTTTCCCCTCTTCATGATTTGTCCAAGTCAATGTCAGAGGCACACCATCTCCATTCATGCATTTCTCATTTTTAATTTGCCAGAGGCGTTTCCCCATTAACTTAAATTTTATTTGCAGATGAAATGAGCACCAATTCATTGGTGACTTAGAAAAGGGTGTTCCTACCTTATTCTGGTAAACAAGCGTGTCTGCAATTGGATGTATCAAAGTTTCAGAGTGCCTCTTGAAATTGTGCAGTACAGCATTTCACTGCACGAAGCAATCCTGTCATACCCTACTTAAGAGAGTATGTTGTGCATCAAGTATCAGTCCCTGGATCAGTAGCTGATACGCACAAGAACACAGATGTGATATGCAAAAGCATACTTCGATTAGGAAGGATACCTGATATTAAACCCTAGTGATGGCAAGACAAGGGTTTAAAACCATCCAAGTCCATCCGACCTACTAGGCGAAGCAGACAGCGGAAACCTTGGCCCAAGCCACAAGCAGACTTGAGAAGCAGAACCGAAAACCAAATCGTCGTCGTCTCCTACGAGGTCTTCTCCCACTAAACCAACAAATGCAAACGCGTGAGTACATAAGGTACTCAGCAAGCCCTACACTACACAAGGGTATATATACATGCATATTTGGTTCTAGCAAGGAGGGGGCTGAATGGCTCATTTGCTGAAAGCAAACTTTATGCAGGGTTCACTAAAGCAAGTGAAGGAGTCATAGATAAAACAGAGAATTGTTTGTCAGTATTTTAGTTGGTTGGCCCTGGGGGAGTATGAAGCCTTCCCGCCAGTTCCCAAAGTTTTAGTTGGGCCTTCTGACCTCAAGGGCCATACCGACCCGGCATCCATGCCAACACTTCCAAAACACGGGCTGACTACAACCCACTCACACGTCAAGGAGAGAAAAGAGGTGGCTAATCTCAAGGGCGCAAAACCATAACGGGTCATATGCCGTGACCACGTCCATCCGGATGAATTGTTATCCTCTGCAGAGGTTGTACAGCTTTCCCCACGAGTCACGCACCCTTTGCAAGGGGGTACGTAACGCTTGTTCCATCTTCTCTGAGTAGTCTCACAAATCCACCACGGAATCACACTCAGGGGCCTGTGACTTGAAAAGTCACACTACGGCACAACGCACCTGTTACAGGTACATCGCGCTCCTACAATGAGTTGCAGGATCCTGTAACAAATACCAGGACAGGCGGTATTCCCGTAACTGATACCGGGATTTCCGTAACTGATAACGGATTCCGCAACCGGACCACGGGTACGTTTCCCGGGTCTTTTCCTGAGTTTCCGTTGCCTCTACTGGCCTCCGATGGAAAGTGTAAGAGTACCAAGAAGGTGGGGTAAGTCCCTTTCGGGTTCCGTGGTTGTACGGAAATCGTGATGCTTACGAGCGAGAGAACCGGTCCTTATATGGCCGGGCAAGCACCAAATCCCACACTGGGGGTCTATCACACCACCATCACCACACTAGTGGCCTTGCCCGCAGTCCAACCCATCCCATCATCTTCATCACCTAACACAGTTGTGCTACTCCCAAACCCAAGTATCACAGACACCACCAAACTCATTTAACCCATTTGAAAAGCAAGTATATGAGTAAGGTGTGGCAATGTAGAAACATTGCGGGGGTCCTAAGCATTCTAGTAGCAAGGTAACTGTGCCATCATAGAAATGATGAAACCATCCTAGGTTTATCAAGGTGATGGGTAATCAAGGGTAAACAAGGATCCGTATATTAATGCCTAAAGGCATCAATACCGGTAAGCAAGTAGGACCATAGCAACACAAGCAGTAAAATAACCAGCAATGCATAATACGAGAGTAATGCTCTATAGGTGCATTTGCGAAATCAGTAGGTTCAATCATGTTCAAGGAGAAGTAGAGCTTGCCTGCAAAACAATATCCTTAATCTTCAAGTTCTTGCTCTTCAGATTCTTCGGTTGAGGTTGATATCTTCAAGTCCTTTCCTCAAAGCTCGGTTCCTCTGACTTGTATTTAAGCTTGGATTCTTCAGCTTGTTCTCGAAACTTGCGAAAGCTAGCGCATAAAAACACACCACGTAAACAAACTACCGCAAAAGAAAATAAAGACCAAAAGAGCCAAAAAGATCCAATTAACTCCAAAAAGGACCAATAGAACACCAATGAAGAATCGGAGACACAAATCATGTATGGTGCGGTAAGTTTTATTTTAAGAGAGGTTTTATTATCTTAAAAGGCTATTAGGTATGCATTGAGCGCTAGGGCTTTTAAGTGTGAATGAGGAATGCTATGCCATGAGAAAAATCATGCTTGCATGTGAGGGTGAATATGACGTGTGTACGTGTTCTTTGTACACTTGCGGCACTAAGGCTTTATATAGGTTGTCACCTATATAAAGGTTAATGCAATAAGCGTACGAAGTGTAAAGTGTGTCATTTATTTACCTATAGGTTAAGATATTACCTAATGGTGATTAACTAGTATTTTACTTACTGCATTAGTTACTAAGACTAAGCTACTAGTTATTTGTCATGAGCTGAGCACATGACGGTGGTACGTGTACGTGAGCATGCGTGACATGAATGCATGGCTCAAACGGAAAACCACGACTAAATAAATAGGAACTAACAGGAAATTCCAATAAATTCCAAATGAAAGACCAGTGATAGAATAAGTCGGATTGGTAGAGATTGGTGACAAGATTAGGGTAGGTTTTATGCTACGATATGAAAAGGGCATTGGTGATATGCGATATCGATGTCGTATGGTTGGTCGATATGGAGATTTATTGGATGAGAGAGGAACTTTGGATATGGGTGGTTTGTAGATCTGGTGGTATTGAATCGAGGATGATTTTAGATGAATTTTGGTGGAAGAATCGCCAAAATTGGAGTTCGAACGGAAAAGATATGAATTTTGGAAGTTTGCCGAGAAAAGGATTAATTAGGATTAAGCTTAATAAATTAAGCATTGATATAATCCTAATTATTTTGAGATGGACAATGGTTGGAAGATGTTTAGAATGGCTCAACATATTTTTAGGAATTTTGTGGGATTTTTCTGACATCAGAAATGTGCTCGCAAAGAAATACGTGTACACTAGCCGGTGTACTTAGCATTTTCCTGAGAGAAAGAGATGCTGCCAGATCATCTGAGGGCTTATTTGCAAGAGTAGAAAGGTTTCGGGGACTTTTTGGTAAATACAGAAAGATGTCGGGGACCTATCTGTAATTTTAGAAAAGTATAGGGGTCTCGGTGTAAAAAGATAGGGGCTGAAAGATAAATTCAGAAAAGTCAGGGGTTTTATGTAAAAACACAGGACCAGAACAGAATTATCAGAAAGGTTAGGGGCTTTTCTGCAATATGACAGGGCCCCGGGGATTTTCAGGATTTATGGAATTATTTTTGAATGGGAAAAGAGGGTGGACTCGGTGCACCATGAACCGAGGGGGTTCATGGTTCTATGGTCTACGTGGACCGGGTGCATGGAAGAGAGGAGGGAGTGGGAGGCTGACTGGGCAGGGGGACCGGGTCAAGCTGGGCCCACGGGCCGACGTGGCTTGCCACGTCGGCGGGCGGCGGGCTGGGTCAAGAGGCGCCGGAGGAGGGTGGCGCGCGGTGGCGGTTCGCCGGGACGCTCGCCGGCGGCGACTAGGACGGCGGAGGCTCGACGCGGTGTGGACGCCGAGGTGAGGCGCGAGACGACGGAGCGGGGAGTGCCACGTGTCGTCGACGGGAAGCGACGGCGCGACGGCATGACATCGCCGGAGAAGGGCGGCGCGGTGGTGAGCGACGGAGAGTAGCGTGGGAGTGGTGATTTGATGAGTGCGAGCGCACGGGGAGACGCGCGAACGAGTAGTGAAGGTGGCGCGCGCCTTGGCTGGGCCGGGCGCGGCCGGAATTATGGCCGGCGACGAGGTAAAACATGGCGGCGGCGGAAGAACTCGGTGAAGAGGTATGCGCGTGAGGGGAGAGGGAGAAAGAGAGGGCACGCGAGGGAGAGACGGACATAGGGTGCTCACCGTGAGCTTGTTGAGGCCGGAGGAGCAAGGAGACGGCGGCAATGGGGGCCGGTGGCCGGAACCCTAGCTCTCTTGCGCGGGCACGGTTCCGAGCTCGGCCACGCAAGCCAAAAGCACGCCGGAAAGAAGAATGGCTCGTGGGGGATCCCGATGAGGAAGAAGAGGAGCCAGGCGACTGAGAGAGGGGCGCCGGAGCAAGGGAAGAAGACGGCGGCGAGATGGAGCTCGCCGTCGATCTCCTCACCCGGAATTTGATTGCGAGCGAGAGGAGTGCACTGAGGGGGAAGAGGGCTCGGTGGTGCTTGGCGATGAGGAAGGGGAGCTCGGGGCGCACGAGAGAGTGGGCGAGGCCGTCGGGGACCTCGTCGGAGTTGGGAAAGAAAGAGAGGGGAGAATGAGAGAGTGAGCCGAAGAGGAGGGGGCTCGGCCCTTTTTAAGAACGGCAATGGCGGTGGCGCGGCTAAACGTGACGGGCGCGCCAAGAATGGTGGAGGCGGTGGCGACAGTAGGGCGGTGCGGCGGCTGACGTCGGCGACAGAATGGGCGGCGGCGCGGTGATGCGACCGGACGGGAGGAGGAGGACGCGATGGGGTCCACACGTCAGTGAGAGAAGGAGAGGGAGTTGGGCCAGGCAAGCTGGGCTGCGGCGCTGGGCCGAGATAAGGGTGAGGCCCACAGGCGATTGAGGGAAAAGAAAACGAAAAAGGAAGGAGAAGCGGGCTGGGCCGGCTAGGGAGAGATGGGGGAGTTTCAGCCCGAGAGCGAGGAAGAGAGGAGTTGGGCCGGTAAAAGGCTGGCGCGGCCCGGGAAAGGAAGAAAGGAGAAAGGAGAAAAGAAAGAGATGCTGGGCCGACTGGAAAGAAAGGAGGAAGGGACGGCCCAGTTAGAAGGAAAAGGTTTGAACTTTTCTGGGATTCGGATTTGAATGGAATTTCAAATTCGAGCAAAAGCAAAAGACAAACAAAACACTCAAACAAATCCAAATAAATTCAAAAATGCACATGATGTGACTTTGATGCAAGTTTAAATTCAAACTTTTGAAATTTAAATTGGGAACTTGATCTACTTTATTTTCGTTTGTTGTAAATTTGAAAAGGGTCAAATTTTAGTGGAATTTTAAATGAACCAAACACTTGAGCACTTATTTTATATTCCAAAATTTCAAATTCAAACTATGTTTGAATTATTTTAGTGAAATTTTATTTCGAAAAATCATGGCAAGGTAAGAGGTTGCACAAAAATTTAAATTTGGAGTGATTTTTGTTCCTTTTTACGGTTTTGAAAATTTGGGATGCTACAGATCTACCCCACTTAAAAGGAATCTCGTCCTCGAGATTCAAACGAGCTTCGGATGGTGTAGAACTTCTTTCGGGTCTTCTTACTTGATGGTGGTAACATCCAAACATTTTGTCAGGGACTTCGCAATGTTGAGAGCCTTGATGGTTGATTGATTTTTTTTTTTTGACCTTCGGTACTGCAGATTGATGTAGCGGAGGTTCTCTCTGTAGGTCACGGGAGGGGTCCTACCCCACTTAAAAGATCTGAACTCGGGGTATCGAAGGTTATGCTTGATTGCTGCTTTGCTTATCTTATCCAAAGGATTTAGGCTTTTCTCATCTTATCCAAATGCCTTTATTTTCAAATTATCTTCAAAGGTGGGTTTACCAAGACTTTTACTCAACTCTGGAGGTAAAAGCATCTCCATTGATGTTACTTGAAATCTGTTCTTGACCGGGACTGGCAAACCATTTATTTCACCAAACAACTCTTGATACAAAGCTTTATTGATATTCCAAAGCACGGAGTACATCGGGTTATTTATATTACAATACTCTTACATAGAGTTTGTAATCCTCGATGCCCAACTTGGGATATGGTTGGTTTGTTCCTCAAACGGGGTTATCACTCATCTTTCTCTGTCCGACAGATTTTGGGCAATCTGCTGCAAAATGCCCATGATTCCGGCACAAGTAGCATTTCTGATTTGCTCGCGGTAACTTCTTTCCCTGTGGTTTGCCTTTACTGTTTTGTCTTTGAGTGTTCGGCCTTTTAAAACCAGAAGATCTTACGCGTAGCGCGTTCCTCTTCTTTTTGTTCTTCTTCTTTCTGCTCTTCTTCTGATTTTCTTGCTTCTGGGGAAATTCCCATTCAGGTACTTCACACTTCTTTTTCAGCTCACATGGCTGGTTTTCATGGATCTTGTCATTTTCTTGCTCTATCAGTGCTCCTTCAAGCAAGATGGCTTTATTCATCAGTGTGTTGAAGTCTGGATAGTTGTGACCAGATGCACTCGCAGATTATGATTAAGACCTTTTCTGAAACGGTCTTGCTTCTTCTTATCAGTGTTGACCTCATCTGGTGCATACCGGGCCAACTTCATAAACTTTCGGATGTACTCACTCATTGTCATAGTTTCTTGCTTAAGAGCACGGAATTCATCTGTTTTATGTCCATAACTCCTTCTGGGATGTGGTATTCACGAAAGGCTTTCTGAAATTCATCCCAAGTAATACCAACCTGTTCTGCAACTGTTTCCTTGAAATTATCCCACCATTCTGCAGCAACTCCAACTAGTTGGTGGGTGGACAACATTACTCTTTCTTGATCATTAGCTGCGATTACATCGAGCTTCTTGATAACATTTTTGAGCCAATCATCGGCAGCTAATGGATCGTCATCAGTGCTGGCGTAGACAGGTGGCTTGAGTTTCATAAACTCTGTTATCTTAGAACTGATTTCATGACTGCTCTGTTGTTCCCGAGAAATTACTTTCAGGAGTTGAGTCTGTTTGGCCATTACTTCTGCGAGATTGACCGGTGGTGCTTCTGGAGTCTCATTACTATCCTGGTTGTTATTACTCTGTGTCTCTAGGTTGGCTTCTTCTTCATTGTGCTGACCTACCTCAACTTCCTGGTCATGGGCTGCGGTGACTCTCTTTTGATTTGTCTTACGACGTTGCTGAGTTGCTGGCTTCTTCCTTTTAGTAGTTCTATCTTTTGCAGTTTGTCCAGCAGTGACCTGATCTTCAGGTGCTTTTGCCGTGCGTTTCTGGCGGGTCTGATCTTGAGCGGACTTCTTTGGCGGCATCCTGATCTCACCAACAGGGATTAGGTAGGGTTAGGGAAGGCTTTGGCCTTAGGCTGTTGTTAAGCTGCGACTAAAGCTATTAAACTGCTGTCATTGTCGTCACACTGTTTACTTGCTTTAGATTTGGGAGCACGCAATCAGAGAAATAAAGAGCCAAAATCAACAAAAAAGCATCGAATCACACAAACAACGTGATTTATTTGTTGTGGCCTCAAGTGTATGCGTGCTATGAACGGGGCTTAAGACTTATGGGTAAGCTGACTATCGATTTCTGGTTGCCAACAGTACTCGACCAACGGTCCGTTGACCAAAAAGATTCAGGAGGGCCATGTGATTTGGTCGGAAAAAGAAAACCATTGCTCACATTTCTTGCATTGGAAGTGCTTCGCTGGTTTGACGTTTAGCATTACTCAAGCACAGATATTTCCTGATTATTGCATTCCACCAGGGTTGAGTTTCTGAACCTTGCATTCCATTTTCACTTGAAGGTAACTCATGGCATTGTCCATTGTGTTAAACGTTTATGTACACAGACGTCCCCATGAGATAGTTCTTCGGGTTGGCGAGGAGGAAGCAAGGGGTTTTTTAAACAGACAGGGAGGTGTTATGGAAGATTTTGTAACTAGTTTTGAAAATAGTCGTTTTTCGAGCGTAACAAGTCCTAGGTTTTCGTTCTACGGTCAAGTATTGCTCTGATACCACTCTGTCATACCCTACTTAAGAGAGTATGTTGTGCATCAAGTATCAGTCCCTGGATCAGTAGCTGATACGCACAAGAACACAGATGTGATATGCAAAAGCATACTTCGATTAGGAAGGATACCTGATATTAAACCCTAGTGATGGCAAGACAAGGATTTAAAACCATCCAAGTCCATCCGACCTACTAGGCGAAGCAGACAGCGGAAACCTTGGCCCAAGCCACAAGCAGACTTGAGAAGCAGAACCGAAAACCAAATCGTCGTCGTCTCCTACGAGGTCTTCTCCCACTAAACCAACAAATGCAAACGCGTGAGTAGATAAGGTACTCAGCAAGCCCTACACTACACAAGGGTATATATACATGCATATTTGGTTCTAGCAAGGAGGGGGCTGAATGGCTCATTTGCTGAAAGCAAACTTTATGCAGGGTTCACTAAAGCAAGTGAAGGAGTCATAGATAAAACAGAGAATTGTTTGTCAGTATTTTAGTTGGTTGGCCCTGGGGGAGTATGAAGCCTTCCCGCCAGTTCCCAAAGTTTTAGTTGGGCCTTCTGACCTCAAGGGCCATACCGACCCGGCATCCATGCCAACACTTCCAAAACACGGGCTGACTACAACCCACTCACACGCCAAGGAGAGAAAAGAGGTGGCTAATCTCAAGGGCGCAAAACCATAACGGGTCATATGCCGTGACCACGTCCATCCGGATGAATTGTTATCCTCTGCAGAGGTTGTACAGCTTTCCCCACGAGTCACGCACCCTTTGCAAGGGGGTACGTAACGCTTGTTCCATCTTCTCTGAGTAGTCTCACAAATCCACCACGGAATCACACTCAGGGGCCTGTGACTTGAAAAGTCACACTACGGCACAATGCACCTGTTACAGGTACATCGCGCTCCTGCAATGAGTTGCAGGATCCTGTAACAAATACCAGGACAGGCGGTATTCCCGTAACTGATACCGGGATTTCCGTAACTGATAACGGATTCCGCAACCGGACCACGGGTACGTTTCCCGGGTCTTTTCCTGAGTTTCCGTTGCCTCTACTGGCCTCCGATGGAAAGTGTAAGAGTACCAAGAAGGTGGGGTAAGTCCCTTTCGGGTTCCGTGGTTGTACGGAAATCGTTATGCTTACGAGCGAGAGAACCGATCCTTATATGGCCGGGCAAGCACCAAATCCCACACTGGGGGTCTATCACACCACCATCACCACACTAGTGGCCTTGCCCGCAGTCCAACCCATCCCATCATCTTCATCACCTAACACAGTTGTGCTACTCCCAAACCCAAGTATCACAGACACCACCAAACTCATTTAACCCATTTGAAAAGCAAGTATATGAGTAAGGTGTGGCAATGTAGAAACATTGCGGGGGTCCTAAGCATTCTAGTAGCAAGGTAACTGTGCCATCATAGAAATGATGGAACCATCCTAGGTTTATCAAGGTGATGGGTAATCAAGGGTAAACAAGGATCCGTATATTAATGCCTAAAGGCATCAATACCGGTAAGCAAGTAGGACCATAGCTACACAAGCAGTAAAATAACCAGCAATGCATAATACGAGAGTAATGCTCTATAGGTGCATTTGCGAAATCAGTAGGTTCAATCATGTTCAAGGAGAAGTAGAGCTTGCCTGCAAAACAATATCCTTAATCTTCAAGTTCTTGCTCTTCAGATTCTTCGGTTGAGGTTGATATCTTCAAGTCCTTTCCTCAAAGCTCGGTTCCTCTGACTTGTATTTAAGCTTGGATTCTTCAGCTTGTTCTCGAAACTTGCGAAAGCTAGCGCATAAAAACACACCACGTAAACAAACTACCGCAAAAGAAAATAAAGACCAAAAGAGCCAAAAAGATCCAATTAACTCCAAAAAGGACCAATAGAACACCAATGAAGAATCGAAGACACAAATCATGTATGGTGCGGTAAGTTTTATTTTAAGAGAGGTTTTATTATCTTAAAAGGCTATTAGGTATGCATTGAGCGCTAGGGCTTTTAAGTGTGAATGAGGAATGCTATGCCATGAGAAAAATCATGCTTGCATGTGAGGGTGAATATGACGTGTGTACGTGTTCTTTGTACACTTGCGGCACTAAGGCTTTATATAGGTTGTCACCTATATAAAGGTTAATGCAATAAGCGTACGAAGTGTAAAGTGTGTCATTTATTTACCTATAGGTTAAGATATTACCTAATGGTGATTAACTAGTATTTTACTTACTGCATTAGTTACTAAGACTAAGCTACTAGTTATTTGTCATGAGCTGAGCACATGACGGTGGTACGTGTACGTGAGCATGCGTGACATGAATGCATGGCTCAAACGGAAAACCACGACTAAATAAATAGGAACTAACAGGAAATTCCAATAAATTCCAAATGAAAGACCAGTGATAGAATAAGTCGGATTGGTAGAGATTGGTGACAAGATTAGGGTAGGTTTTATGCTACGATATGAAAAGGGCATTGGTGATATGCGATATCGATGTCGTATGGTTGGTCGATATGGAGATTTATTGGATGAGAGAGGAACTTTGGATATGGGTGGTTTGTAGATCTGGTGGTATTGAATCGAGGATGATTTTAGATGAATTTTGGCGGAAGAATCGCCAAAATTGGAGTTCGAACGGAAAAGATATGAATTTTGGAAGTTTGCCGAGAAAAGGATTAATTAGGATTAAGCTTAATAAATTAAGCATTGATATAATCCTAATTATTTTGAGATGGACAATGGTTGAAAGATGTTTAGAATGGCTCAACATATTTTTAGGAATTTTGTGGGATTTTTCTGACATCAGAAATGTGCTCGCAAAGAAATACGTGTACACTAGCCGGTGTACTTAGCATTTCCTGAGAGAAAGAGATGCTGCCAGATCATCTGAGGGCTTATTTGCAAGAGTAGAAAGGTTTCGGGGACTTTTTGGTAAATACAGAAAGATGTCGGGGACCTATTTGTAATTTTAGAAAAGTATAGGGGTCTCGGTGTAAAAAGATAGGGGCTGAAAGATAAATTCAGAAAAGTCAGGGGTTTTATGTAAAAACACATGACCAGAACAGAATTATCAGAAAGGTTAGGGGCTTTTCTGCAATATGACAGGGCCCCGGGATTTTCAGGATTTATGGAATTATTTTTGAATGGGAAAAGAGGGTGGACTCGGTGCACCATGAACCGAGGGGGTTCATGGTTCTATGGTCTACGTGGACCGGGTGCATGGAAGAGAGGTGGGAGTGGGAGGCTGACTGGGCAGGGGGACCGCGTCAAGCTGGGCCCACGGGCCGACGTGGCTTGCCACGTTGGCGGGCGGCGGGCTGGGTCAAGAGGCGCCGGAGGAGGGTGGCGCGCGGTGGCGGTTCGCCGGGACGCTCGCCGGCGGCGACTAGGACGGCGGAGGCTCGACGCGGTGTGGACGCCGAGGTGAGGCGCGAGATGACGGAGCGGGGAGTGCCACGTGTCGTCGACGGGAAGCGACGGCGCGACGGCATGACATCGCCGGAGAAGGGCGGCGCGGTGGTGAGCGACGGAGAGTAGCGCGGGAGTGGTGATTTGATGAGTGCGAGCGCACGGGGAGACGCGCGAACGAGTAGTGAAGGTGGCGCGCGCCTTGGCTGGGCCGGGCGCGGCCGGAATTATGGCAGGCGACGAGGTAAAACATGGCGGCGGCGGAAGAACTCGGTGAGGAGGTGTGCACGTGAGGGGAGAGGGAGAAAGAGAGGGCACGCGAGGGAGAGACGGACATAGGGTGCTCACCGTGAGCTTGTTGAGGCCGGAGGAGCAAGGAGACGGCGGCAATGGGGGCCGGTGGCCGGAACCCTAGCTTCTTGCGCGGGCACGGTTCCGAGCTCGGCCACGCAAGCCAAAAGCACGCCGGAAAGAAGAATGGCTCGTGGGGGATCCCGATGAGGAAGAAGAGGAGCCAGGCGACTAAGAGAGGGGCGCCGGAGCAAGGGAAGAAGACGGCGGCGAGATGGAGCTCGCCGTCGATCTCCTCACCCGGAATTTGATTGCGAGCGAGAGGAGTGCACCGAGGGGGAAGAGGGCTCGGTGGTGCTTGGCGATGAGGAAGGGGAGCTCGGGGCGCACGAGAGAGTGGGCGAGGCCGTCGGGGACCTCGTCGGAGTTGGGAAAGAAAGAGAGGGGAGAATGAGAGAGTGAGCCGAAGAGGAGGGGGCTCGGCCCTTTTTAAGAACGGCAATGGCGGTGGCGCGGCTAAACGTGACGGGCGCGCCAAGAATGGTGGAGGCGGTGGCGACAGTAGGGCGGTGCGGCGGCTGACGTCGGCGACAGAATGGGCGGCGGCGCGGTGATGCGACCGGACGGGAGGAGGAGGACGCGATGGGGTCCACACGTCAGTGAGAGAAGGAGAGGGAGTTGGGCCAGGCAAGCTGGGCTGCGGCGCTGGGCCGAGATAAGGGTGAGGCCCACAGGCGATTGAGGGAAAAGAAAACGAAAAAGGAAGGAGAAGCGGGCTGGGCCGGCTAGGGAGAGATGGGGGAGTTTCAGCCCGAGAGCGAGGAAGAGAGGAGTTGGGCCGGTAAAAGGCTGGCGCGGCCCGGGAAAGGAAGAAAGGAGAAAGGAGAAAAGAAAGAGATGCTGGGCCGACTGGAAAGAAAGGAGGAAGGACGGCCCAGTTAGAAGGAAAAGGTTTGAACTTTTCTGGGATTCGGATTTGAATGGAATTTCAAATTCGAGCAAAAGCAAAAGACAAACAAAACACTCAAACAAATCCAAATAAATTCAAAAATGCACATGATGTGACTTTGATGCAAGTTTAAATTCAAACTTTTGAAATTTAAATTGGGAACTTGATCTACTTTATTTTCGTTTGTTGTAAATTTGAAAAGGGTCAAATTTTAGTGGAATTTTAAATGAACCAAACACTTGAGCACTTATTTTATATTCCAAAATTTCAAATTCAAACTATATTTGAATTATTTTAGTGAAATTTTATTTTGAAAAATCATGGCAAGGTAAGAGGTTGCACAAAAATTTAAATTTGGAGTGATTTTTGTTCCTTTTTACGGTTCTGAAAATTTGGGATGCTACAAATCCTCGTCATTTTTCTCGTGGCGAACATGTTCTGCATCTTTCCCGAGATCTCTCCGGCCATGTCTGTAATAAGAGACAGGCCTGTTGTACTGGCATATGTAACCTAGGTAGCCGTGAAGTTTTTCATCATCTTCTTTGCTGGCCGCTGTCTAGCAGCTTAGCATATTGATTAAATGCTGTTAGAATTGGTGAAAGAAATTTTTGCTATTCACGAACCGAGTTTACTTAGTTTTTCTTAGAATTATTGCGCAGAAGAAAATATTTTGCTGTCGTTATTTCTTAGAATTATTGCGCAGAAGAATTACAAGTGGATTTGGGAAAGGTATAGCTATCTTCTTTTCGAAAAGCTGGCCTTTGGGATTCGGATGCCTCTCCTGAATCCGTGCATGGGTACAGTCAATTCTGAACTTCATTTGAGATTTAGAATCACCGTCATAGCAGTACAAGATTTCTTAGTACGATTATGAGCAAATTATGGAAGTGCCCAGTTTGGCTGTTACATGTTCAAACTTCAGGTGCAGGGTTCTTCGAATTCCAAGCGCTCCAACCGGTCGCATTGTCGCAGGAAATCATCGATGAGGCTCACTTTTGGGCAGCTGCAGGGTTCTCCAGGCTACGGAAGCTGCTCCTCCCTAGACAGGCTTAGTGTTTTCTCTCGGTTTCGGGAGCCTGTTTCCGCTTCTCTTCTGTTTATTTTGGATTGTAAGGGTCTGTTTTGTCTTTCTCTTTTGTTTTTGTAGCTCATCACTACTTCGTTGTCGGCTTTTGCTAAGTCCCTTAGGGGATTTAGTCCTGACTGCGTTGTAACAAACTTTTTTTCTTCTTAATGAAAAATGTGCTCCGCACGTTCTTAAAAAAAAACTTCAGGTGCCAGAAGGCAGTACAGGGTTTGCTTTTTCTCGGTGCACAAACATAGGCTAATCAATGAAGCAAGAGAAGGGACGGAAGATAAATAGAGGGGCACCATGTCGAATACAATGACGAAGTTTAGTCTCACCAACTGTCGATGGCGCAGCGTAAGGAGCGTCCGGCAACCAGTGGCACCAACATCAGTATCAATGACTGGAGAGCTTGGCGTCTCACAGGATACAGGTCAATGATGGTGATATGCGGACAATGAATCGACATTCACCTGTTTCACCTCGCTATATCTTTGAACTTCGCAATACGATCTGATTTGTTTTCCTCCAGCTTCTCACTGTCTATAGTTCTTAACACCGATTGCATAAGGATTCAGTACTTTTTCTGTAGAGAAAAATTACTCCTACTATTATATAGGAAGCCAAGTCCATGCATGAAGTGATGGTCATGCATGCATGCCAATCTTTGCCCCTTACACGACTTCTCCATTCTCTGCCAGAGCTAGGTACACACCTGCATTCACACACTTCTCATTTTTGTTTTCTTGTATATTGTATTTGCATTCTCGCTGCACAGTAGCCTGTTCAACGCCGGTCTGAATAAACAGGCAGTGAAACCGGCAGCCGCGTCTGACACCTACGGATGAAGAGTAATCAGAATTGTTTTTTTACCAGACAGAACTACGGGGGACAAGTTGCCCCCAGAATTTTATTTCTTGCATCGAGAAACGGCCGAGGCGTGGTTACATATGTCTGCACAGCACTAAACTTAAACTAGTGGGCAACCTTCTGGCCGAACAGGAGATTGGCGTACGGCATGAAGTGACACACCGGCGCGCCGCCGGGCTTGGTGCCCAGCATCTCGAAGGCAGGGTGCGCCGGGTTCCAGCTCGACGTGTCGCGGTGGCAAAGCGCCGCCATGGCCACCGTCATCTTCGTCGGGCCGTTCCCGCTGGTCAGCGTGATGATGTACGCCTTGGTCGCCGACCGCCCCGTCATGTGGCACTGGAACACGGCGTACGGGAACGGCTCGTCGTGGCATGCCACGTGGCGGTCGCCGTCGAGCTGCTCGACGGCGCCGACGACGTACGCACGCCGCGGCAGGCCGTCGCGCGGCACCGCCGACGCCGCCGCCCAGAGGCCGCCGTCGCCCTGCGCCGCCAGCATGCGCGCGGCGGCGCGCACGGTGGCCTCCTGCGACGTGGCGCAGGCCTTGCTCTCGCCGGCGAGCGGCGGCGCGCGGCACCCGCTCAGGGTTTCAGCGACGCGCGCCGCCTCCTCGGAGCGCGGCGGGATGTCGAACGCGGCGAGCACGGCCGTGGCGCTGGCGAAGGGGACGCTCTCGGCGACGTCGCGCAGGAGGATGCCCGGCGTCGCCGCCGGCGGGAGGGAGACCGTCATGACGGCGCCGGCGCGCGCCTGCTGCTCGTGGAAGAAGAGTCCCGTTACCGCCGCCTCCTTCCCTGCGTGCGGCTTGCCGCAGGTGATCTTGTACGAGTAGCCGAGGCAGGCGCTGGGCAGCTGGTAGGGGGCGGCGTCGCGCTCCTTGACCGGCGAGTGATCAATGCCTGCATGATGTATATATATTCGAACGAAATGATCAGTGACAAACTAGCTAGTGCCATAGTATGATGTTTTCAGAAAATTGAAAGATATATAGGCAAATGTTTACCTTTCTGGACGAGTTCCGCAATGGAGTCCGGCATCGCGGATCCGGGGAGGGCTTGCTCCCAGAACCGTCTAAAGTGGGCCCGAAACCTAGGCCTCATGCCAATTTGCACATGGGCCTGGTCCAATTGCAGCGTAATTCTTTGACCAGCCTTTGAAAACGTTCCGGGACCACCAGCAAAATAGAAAAAAGAGAAAATTGCAAAAAAACACATCTACATGTTAGAAGGGTTTTCATATACCACCTACCTAAATTTTTGTGTCAGTCTTCCTCTTAAGCGTCGATGAGTTTTCATATTCCTCCCTGATATCTTTGACCGGATGACATGTCTCTTGTATGTTTTTCAATGCAGCTCTGGTAGTCTGTCGTGCATCCCCACTGTTCTATATATATTGTGTAAAGAACATAGATGTTAGAGTCTAAAGGTTTTTTTTCTATTTTGTTCACAATGTAGTGGCTAAGTTTAAACTGTAATTTTGATAGTATGATAATATTTTATTGTGTAACATCCGATTAGATGATAACTACGCTATAGTGAAGGGTCTATAGTAAACCTAGCTAGAGGCCAGAGAAGAGCCAGTAATTCAGGCAAAGCTATCAAAGGGTGGGTATGAAAAAATAAAAATGAACACTTGCAGGGGAGACAGACACAAAGTTTATGTAGGTGGTCCTCCCCCTCCTCCGGCGGCCCGTGGGGCTCGGGAGGGCGGGGAGGACTGGGGAATCGCCGTCCGGTCCCCTTTCCTTAGCGTTTGTAGGTTTTCCTTCGAGTCTAGGGTTAGGGTTTCCGGCGTTGCTTTCGTGGCGGCGGCCGGACTGCGTCTCTCCCTCGGCAGATCCTGCGATGGCGGCGTCGGCTTCGGCGACAACATCAACGGTGAGGCCGTGTGGAGTCCTTTTGCCTTCCGTTCCTTTGCAAAAGGGGGGATGGGCTTTTGTTTCCCCTCGCCGGCGGTGTCGGTGATGGTGGAAGTCGTGTCCGAGCTGTTGGCGTCAATCTTTGGCGTCGACTTCTTCGGTTTTTTGTGCCTTGCTGCTGATTCCCCGATGGTGCTGCTTCGATTCGTCTTCCTTCTTCTGGGTTCTTCGCGATGGCCGGCTTGGTGCTTTCAGCGTGTTTATCTAATCGGCTTCTTCATCAACGTTGCGTTGTGGTCGCGGTCTTGGATGGAGGAGGAGGTCGGAGGTCGCCGTCGGCGGTCCCTGGCGGCGAGGACCTGGTGTCTCGGGGGAGTTCGAGAGGACGAGGGACTTCTTTGTAATTTCCTTTTCTTCGAGGGCTTTCCTGTAAATGTTCCCAGGGTCCTGGGTGTAAAAGGTTATGGGATGTACTGTTCACAAAAGTTAATATAATTCCCCCCTTTTCGCAAAAAAAAAAAAAGTTTATGTAGGTGGGTATATGAAAACATCTCTGAGTTGTAAGTAGTTTTTTTTTTTAATTTTCTCAAAAAAAAAGCGAGTTGAGAGGTGCCGATATATTGAGATAGATTTATAAAATAACATAAAAGATATAATCATTTCAATATGCCGTCTTTGAGAATAATTAATGAAGAAGTGAAATACTAGTACTTCGTTCGTGTTAGTACTCATAAATATATGGCATTTATGACAGCATGTTCCGATCAGTTTGAACTAAACTGGTCTATTTCAGTAGCAACATATATACTCCCTCCAGTCTTGTTTTGTTGAAGTTCAGACGAGAGAGATGATCTAGATTCAACTATACTAAGCAGCCTGAAACATCAAGAAAATGAGAACAGAGGGAATATTCTTTACTACCCAACACGAGACTGGTTACGGAGATGCCCGGGGCAGGGCAGCAAGCAGGCTTTACACGGTCAGGCAGGCACGATCGAGAGCATTGGAGCGCGCGGCGAGCGCCGGAGCGGGGATTCTGGTCGGAGGGTAATCTCTGGCAGAATCCGGCAGGCAGCATCGCGGCAGCGTCGTCGCCCCCGCGTGATGCATTGCACGTGCACCCAAAAGAGGAACGAACCATTGGTAATTAGCCACAGGTCCGTGGCAAGTTGAGAGCGCAGTTATCCTGTTCTGGCAAGTTGACGCATGCCTGCATGTGCTCGGAACGTGCAGGGAAAGGGAGGCTCGGTTTTCGAGTGAACTGAGAGTGAGGATGCTCCCGACAGCTACGATCGACTCGCTCCGTCACCTAGTGCACTCGAAAAACCGATCGACAGAAACGTAAGATAGTGATTAACTAGAGAAGACACCCCTTCACACGAAGAGACGTGCATGTCTTTACACCAATAGACACCAATACCCTTATATATGCAAGTGCAAGGTCGCCTATTGTGAAGAAATTTTTTTTTTGACGGCAAAGCGGCAGGTGTCCTGCCATTTCATTATAGTAGGAGAAAAATCCAGTATACAAAAACGCAGAAAAAGTCCGTAAGCTAGCTGAGGCAGCTTATGCTGCCGCAAACAAACTGAAAAGAAACTAGGGAAAAAAAATCAAGAGCTACTCTGTGCTGTTGAGATTCGCCACTACATCAACATTGTTGTCCTGTTCTTGCTCTGCACTGGCTAGTAGCGGCGTCCTCATTGCCAACCTATACTGGTCAATCTCCTCTTTTGCCCTGAAAGACACCTGCTCCCAGTCCTCCTCCTTTCCTTGGAAAATCCTCCTGTTTCTCTCCTTCCAGATGTTCCACCACGCGTACAAGATGACTCCCGTCAGATAGCGTTTGTTCTCATTTGGCAGTGCTCTGCATATTTGTTCTAGCCAGGCCGCGACTTCTTCTGTGTCATTGACGGAGGTTACATTACCTGCAATGGAGAACCAACTAGCAACCCTCTCTAAAACTTGTTTAGAGAAAAAACATTCAGTCAGTAAGTGGGATGTGGTTTCAGCCTCCTGCAAGCAAAGTGGGCAGATTATGTTGTTGTCCCATCCTCTGATGTCCATGTTATCAGCTGTCAGTATCTTCTCATGAAGAGCTAACCAACCAAACAGGGTGACCTTCGGTTGAGCTCTAGCTCTCCATAATTGTTTAGTGTCAAAAGGCCTGTACATTCCCAGGAACTGTACTTTGTACGCCGTATGCGAGTTGTATTCTCCATTTGCTGACCACTTCCAGCGCACCGTGTCTTTTGTATCAGGCACCAAAGTCACATGTTGAAGCATGTTCCACAGCTCAACGTACTCTCTTATCTGCTCCGTTGTAGTGATGTTTCTCACTGATTTAATCCAATTTTTGTTTTCCAGCTCCTGCGATACGTTTCTCCTCTTCCTTGTCGCTAGGGTGTATAGGTGAGGGGCCTTTTCTTTTAAAACGATGCCGTTAAGCCAGTTATCATGCCAGAAAAGTGCAGTCTGCCCATTGCCAATGGTGATGTTGGTAGACGCCCTGAAAAAGGTCCCTGTCCAGCTCGGTACAAGGGATTTGCATTCCTTTCCATGGCTTCTCTTCATTCGACCATGTGTGCCAAATCCATCGTTGTCTTAAGGCTCGTCCGAATTTTTCCAAATCCATTACTCCGAGGCCTCCTAGTTCTTTTGGTGTGCAAACCATCCTCCAGTTTACCAAGCAGTGGCCACCGTTGCACTGCCCATTGTCATCTCCTTTCCAAATGAAAGCCCTACTAAGCCTGTCAATTTTCTTGATCACCCATTTGGCAAAGGAATGACAACCCCGTGGTAGGCCACAATCGAGGAAAAAACTGATTTGACGAGCGTAAACCTTCCTGCCCTCGGCATTTGTTTTCCTTTCCAAGCTGGTAATCTTCCACCGACCTTGTCTACTAACGGTTGCAGGTCCACCTTCCTTAGCTTTCTTACGTGCAGCGGCAGTCCAAGGTAAGTACATGGGAAATTTTGCATTTTGGCTGGGAATGTGTGAAGCAGCGGAGGCAGGTCAATATCCTCGCACCGAATTGGGTACACCATGGTTTTATCTAGATTTGCTAGCAGGCCGGTTGCCTCTCCAAAGTGTCCCAATATATCTCTGAGGGCCCGTAGATCCTCTCCGTTTGGATTCAAGAAGATTGCTGCATCATCGGCATATAGAGAGATTTTAACGCCAGTTCTCCTATTCAAAACTGGTTTTAGAATACCCCTTTCTGTTGCTTGCTGCAGGATCTTTTGGAGAGGGTCAATAGCAAGGATAAACAACATGGGCGAGAGGGGGTCGCCCTGCCAAAGACCACGTTCGTGTGAGATAGGTTTTCCAGGACATCCATTCAATAGAATTCTTGTTGTTGAGGTGGAGAAAATTGTACTGATCCAGGCTCTCCATCTTGTTCCAAACCCCATGACTTGTAGCAGCTCCAAAAGGTAGCCCCACGACACCGAGTCAAAAGCTTTCGCAATATCCAATTTGATGAAATCCCAATGAATTTGCTCCACCTCCTATCCTCGTCCTTTCTGTTGTCACGCTCACATGGCCATGGCTCCGGCCGCCTATCTCAAATTGCAAACCCCGTGAGCAACAAGGAGATTCCTCATTGGCTCATCACGTTCCATTGAAATCAAGAAATCAAGTGCATAGGCTCTAAAACGAGTGGATCAGACCATAAGCCGTAAACAACAAAATGATGGATGGAGAAGATTTGGGCTCACGCTCATGCTCATTCTGATTTCCAGGGGAATTTGTTCAGTTTGCGAGGTTTCAGTGGCCCAGCAAGTAGCAGGCCCTGCTGCATTCACGTACTTCACGTTTCAGTTTTGCTCAAGCTCGCCTTCGGAATTCGGATGCATCCAAAATACATACATCAACTTGAATTCTGAACTTTATTTGGGAATCACCGTGACAGTAGTACGAGTTCTCCTACTATACAACTGCCATCCTGATATGCAATGAGTTCCATGCTGCACAACATAAGCAAATTATGGAAGTGCACTCACTTGTGATTGCTACGTGTGCCGCTGTTGCATTTTCAAACTTCAGGTGCCAGAAGGCATTACAGGGTTTGCTTAATTATTTTTAGTGTAGAAACATAGGCTGATCAACGCAGCAAGAAAATGGGAAAAAGATAAACAGAGGGGCAGTATACACGAAACAATAACGAGCTATCATCTCAGCAACCGTCGATGCCGCACTGTAAGGAGCGCTCGGTAACCAGCGGCACCAACATCAGTATCAATGACTGGAGAGCTTGGCGTCTCACAGGATGCAGGTCAGTAATGGTGATATGCAGATTTTGCATCGGCATTCACTAGTTTCACCTCGCTATATCTTTGAACCTCGCAATACGATCTGATTTGTTTTCCTCCAGTTTCTCACTGTCTATATTTCTTAATACCGGTTGCATACGGATTCAATACTTTTTTTCTGTCAAAAGAGCGAAGGATTCAGTACTATATGTAGTGACTGAAAAATAGAGAAAATGACTCTTACAGGAAGCCAAGTCCATGCATGAAGTGATGTCATGCCAATCCTTCCCCCTTACATGACTTCTCCATTCTCTGCCAGAGGTACACACCTCCATTCAGATTCACGCACTTCTCATTTTTATTTTCTTGTATAGGTTTGTTCCATTCCCTTAAATTCATCTGCAGTAGAAGTGACATGTCTGGCGCAACAGAATGTAAGCTATGTAATGATCAGTGAATGGGAGTAAGCCGTAATGCAGAGCAAAGTACGGAAACTGAATTCAGCTGATTTGGAACTCGCAGCTCACTGAATGTCTGAATCTCAATCCTCACCACAAGACCGCATCCTTGTCACATTTTTTTTCTTCTGTTCCCCAGCTTTGTAGATCTCTCCGGACATGGCTGTAAGGAGGGATTGCAGTGATCCATGTACAATTCTGCCGGGCGCCGGCTACTGTTTCTGTATATTTCCACGAATGTTCATTCCTAATCTGAAAATCTCATCGCAGCTTAGCTTACTGGTATATTTACTAGGATTGGTGAAAGGAAAGAAACTCTGCTGCTAACGAATAGGAATCTTTGCAGATCTGCTGCACCGCGAGCTCCATGGCCGCCGCCGCCGGATCCGGTCCCATCTCACCCCTTGTCTTCTTCTCATTTGGGTCCGGGATTCGGCGATGAAGGAAGGGAGGCGATCTGGACGGACGGCAGGTCGTGGAGTGTACGCGGTGCACCGATGCCGGCGGCCTCCTCGGGGGTGGGTCACCGGAGCCGGCGAGCCGCCACGGTGAGGTCGCGGCGGCGGGAAGTTTTCCAGGAGGACGACGAACCCCCTCTCGACCCGGTTATTTTGCAAAAAGGTCCCCAGTTTGGATCGCGATTAATAATCGCGATCCGGATGATTTACACTTAACCCCCTAATTTGGATCGCGACTATTGATCGCGATCCAGATTATTTACACAATAGTCCCTGTAGCGCCGGCTATCTCTGTTCTTCTCCCCCGGCTGCGGCTCCGGCGACTGCGACCTCGTCGCGGCGGCCGAATTGGACTTCCGCCCATACTACCCTGTCGCTGAGGGCTTGGATTGGAGAGCCGGGCGACCTTCACTACCTTGGATTGGATCGGGGAGCGGGGAGCTGCCGGGAGGGGACGACGATCCCAGTCCCTGATGGAAGCTCGCGTTCAGTGTCGATTTCTGCGAGGAATGCTGTGTTCTTTCCAGTTGAGGCAGCAGTATCATCACTGATTTCAAGTACTCTGTATTCAATCCACTATTCCACTTCGATTTGGAACTTGGTCGACTGCAGACGATTGGAAACTTTGAGAGTGTGTAGTACAGGTTCAAAACTTCTTTCACTCAAATAGTACATGACATTCAGTTACAGTTTTTCTCGAGGAAATCTACGTACGGTGGGTGGGGGTTGCCCATCTGAACTTTCTCATACGGAGTAGCTGATAATTTTTTGTAAGGGACGAGTGGATGAATCGCTGTCGCATGTCGACACCATTTTGGACGTTTATATGTACTTAACTAATTCGAGAGCATCTTTATAACACAAACATTTGTCGTGCAGTGCAGACGGCCTGGACTTTTATTTGCTATCATTACGTCTTATAGTGTGTTCTTGATAGGTGCAGGCATTCCACCACTAGCAGTTTTACTCCGAGCACTTTGTTCTATTTGGAGCACACTGTCTGAAATCATATATGGCAATATAGCTAATATAAACAAGAAGAAAGAGTTCAAATGCTCCACAATTGAAATACTGAAGTTTAGAACATAGGAAAGTTAGCAACAGAATATAATGCCATACACTAAAGACCAGAGGAATGCAAGAAAACAAGAGGTCGGAGTTTTGCTAATCTCGTGCAAAATATTGATGAAAGAGCCTATTCCACAGAATTACGCAATGGCTCTCGTTGATTTATTTGTTGGAGTGTGATAAGGAGGCGCTCACGGGTGGATTAGTGTGGGAGTGCAAGGTGATGCACGCATACGAGCGTCACCCATGTGATAGTACTAGTAAATAAGCAAAGCATTGCTTTCTCTGCGCATTAGGAAACCATCAACTTGGTAGAAAAGGGTTGCTTGGCTAGCCAAATAATATTGCGTTTTTTCTTTTCTGAACCAACTCTTGAAGTTTCAGTTTTGGACGTAGTTACTACTCCCTCTGTAATATAGTGTCCATCTAATTTTGTCCTACGTCAAATTTTTTTAACTTTGACCAACAATATCGACAAATCTATAAATATTGACAACACAAATTTTATGTCATTGGATTCATCGTGAAATAGACTATTGTAATATGTAACTATTTTAGTTTGAAACAATACATATTTATGTATATTGTTGGTCTAAAAATTTGACTTAGGACAAAACTAGATGAACAGGACGGACGGAGTACCTAGTCCCTAACAATGCTATTTGTCTGTACATGTATTATATTTGCATGTTGCTATCTGTTAGACTTTACAAAGAACCTAGGAATTCAAAAGGCAATAAAATGCTTCACCTGAAAACAAAGAAGTCCAAGGGAATATAAATGCTTCACACGAAAACATATAAGGTTAGATGCTTATTTTCGTGCAACACTTTTACGAAAGAGTATATAATCTCGAATCCCTTACACAATGTGATATCTTCCAGTAATTTTACTCTATTTGCTTGCATGCGATAGAGGCACCCTTACCTTAGGGGTGATGACTGAGCATGCATTCGTCATCCATGCGACCGTAAAAGAAAAAAAAAGAAGACAATTATTGCTTGTTTATGCGCGCTAGGAAACTCATCAACTTGACACAAAGGTTTTATTTATTTTCAAAAGAACATTGACACAAAGGTTTCGCGTGCTGTAGGCTGAGGTCTAATCGATCTTATTGTGTTGTCGTACGTTATAAAATCAACTTTGTTGAATACTAGTAATAAGGATTGATAAAGGAAAATACCTATTTGCATCGGAAAATTTCATGTCTTAGTCTTGTGGGGCCACTTGCTCAGAGGAACAGCATGGGCTATGTATACCGGCCATAGGCCGAGAGCTAAAGACCACAAAGCTTGATCGAACAAGGTTCTTTCCTTTCTTCTTACTCTCCCCGCTCGAATATTGAAAGCATAGCTATATCCAAGCATGCATCCATCCACTTTCCTTCTGATCGTGGTGGCTGCCGGTGCCGCCATGGCGCACGGCCACCCTGCCGCTAACACTCCGGCGGCGCAGTTCTGGGAGCAAGCCCTCCCGGGCACGCCGATGCCAGATGCCATTGCTGATGGTGTTCAGAGAGGTACTTTGATTCATACTTAGTCACTACAAAGTCATTCACAAATTGTAAAATATAAATTACGACATGACGAAGCACGGAGACACTGAGACGAAGCACGGATCGAGGTACTTTTATTCGTACTGTACTTAGTCACTGCGGTTAACGCATCTAAGAGCTGTCACTACAAATATATTCAAAAACTGTAAAAATATATAAATTACGACATGACGAAGCACGGAGTCAACACTCAGATGAGTTGAGCAGTTGAATGGACAGACTGGAGAGCTTCTGATGATCAAATAAAAAAGAACGTCTAAGAAAATATTGACTCTAATAATCTGCAACTCCCCCAGATTACTGATTTGTGTCCTGCAGGAATTGATCACTCACCGCTTGTGGAGCACTACACCGCATCGCCCGGTATCAGTGCCTGCACGCTCTTCGACTCTACTTGCAGCCCGCAGGCTGTGGCCGAGACAGGCACCTTCTTCCACGAGACCCAACTGCGTCCGGGCAGCACCATGACGCTCTCCTTCCCCGAACAGGCGACGCCGGCCATCCTCCCGCACGACGTCGCCGAGAACGTCCCGTTCACCGACGTAGATGACGTCCTCGCCGCCTTCAACATCGTTCCAGGCTCCGCCGAGGCGGCCCAGGTGAGGAACACCCTGAGACGGTGCCAGGCGCCGCCGATCGCCGGCGAAACGAAGTCCTGCACCACGTCACTGGAGGCCACCGTGCAGAGCGCCATGAGCATGTTCGGCATCGACGCCGACCACGCCGGCGGCGTCGTGTGGGCGACGGCGTCGGAGCTCCCACGCGCTGGCCTGCCGCGGCAGCCGTACGCGGTGGCGGCGGTCACCCCGGTTCACGGCGACCAGTACGTGTCCTGCCACACGTTGCCGTTCCCCTACGCGGTGTACCAGTGTCACATAGCGCTGGAAGCGTACGGTTCCTACAAGGTCTCCCTCCGTGGCCTCCGCGACGGCACAGCCGTCGCCATGCTAGCGTTCTGCCACTTGGACACCACCGGCTGGAACCCGGCTCACCCGGCGTTCGAGGTGCTGCACACCAAACCCGGCGGCGCGCCGGTGTGCCACTTCACGCCGTACGGCAACCTGGCCTTCGTCAAGACGGCAACCACAGCCTAGTAGCTTGCTACACCCAAATAATCGACGTCCCACGACATGCCATCTAGCTAGTACAGTTAATAGTAATGGCCGTCCCCGTTCCTTTACCTTTCTCGATCTGGATATATATCAGCATCCATGGTCTTTGCACTCGTGGTGAATTGTCTGTCTGTTTAACCAGGACGGTGCCAGGCCAGTACTAGCTTGCAGGGAGGGACGACGGTGTCTTGTTCATATATCGGTTTGGTTGGATCTCTCAAGTGTCGCAAGTGCAAGCTGTTGTGTTATTGTAAGTTCTGTTCTTGTCCGTCTTTCTATATATTGTCTGAAAGCTCGTGCAAGTATTGTGGTATAGCACCACATATATTTGTAATTTGTATCATGTTATATGATTACGAACATGTGTTAAATGAACTGTATTGTTTTCGCTAAGAAAAACTATATATGGTGTCTCCCGAATGCAATATAGTCATCACTTCATTATTGGTCAGGCCTACATACCGTGGCACGCCGTCAGAAACAACAATTATATTGTTTGTTCTTGAATGTTTTGTGATATGCCTACTTTTATGTAGACAATTAATTCCACAAGATTTAGGAGCACAGCAGATCGTGATGGTGCGAGCATTGACTCGATCCACTGAATCATCTTGTCCGGAAAGCCTCGGGTACAGGTTCACTTCGAATCCATGGCGTCTGAGAGTGTGCACAGGTTCAAATTTGTCCCACGCAAAACAGGATGCGTGTTTGGGCAGTTGCGAATGAAAAGTCGAGTGGTTCTAAAACGCAAGCAAGTACAGTACAAATATTTGAGGAATATACGGTAAATTTTGTTTTACAGGTCGTCAACGCCTGCACAGCACGAGATAGAGGCAGAGTACTGGAGGGAGAGAACTGAGACCCGATGCTATCTGAGTACAAACCAGCAGAGCTTCAGATAGCTAATACTGTCATCAAAGACTTTGCCCGTTGGCCTCTTCCATGGCACCCAAAGGAGAAGTTGTCTGAAAAAAGGCGCACCCAAAGATTCCCTGATCAGAAATTCAACCACCCCCTGCAGATGGCAGTCACGTACACGCATGCACACCGTACCTATCACTGAAATTAAAGAATAATTACCCATAAATGTAACTACTAATATCCAGCACTCGAATCTAATCAACCCAGCTAAGTCAGTTCACTTTATATCTAATTAAATTGAATTAACCAATATCTTAAATTTTTAGCAAGGCATAGAAACTTGCTAACTTAGGCCAGTCTCAATGGCCTTTTCATTTGCGGTTAATTAGATGCCACATTAGCAAAAATGATAACATGGCAAGGAATTTATTATGAAAGAGAGGAGATGTCTTTCATCCCCGTAAAAGGATGTGAGCACCATTCCAATATGATGAAAGCCAAATGAAACTGGATTGAGGGTCTTTCTTTCATCTAGGGATGGCAATGGGTGCCCGTTAAAAGAAAGAGACATCGTCTCCTCTGCGCATTAAGAAATCCACCAAGATGACGAACAGGATTGGCTTGTATTGAATTGTCCTTTCCAGTTCAGCAAATGGGGGCCTAGCACGTTCTCCCTTCGAGATTCGGAGGGGAGCGAACGGTTCTAAGTGTTGAAATCGTGATCGAGAGAGAAGAAGAACACAAACGTTTTCCCAGGTTCAGGCCACCCAGAGGTGTAAAACCCTACGTCCTGCTTGTCTGGTATTGCTCAAGTGTGTGTGTTGTTTTCATGGTACAAGGCACTCCCTTTTATAGTGCAAGGAGAGGCCGGACCCGTTCATGGTCCGTTATGAGGGGGGCTGGTTTGGCAGCCCTCCTCTGCCCGAGATGCCGGACGTGCCATCTATTGTCAGGGCGTAAGTCCTGCACGGCGTCCCTCCAGGCCACCGTGCAGAGCGCCATGCGCATGCTCGGCGTCGGCGCCTGCGCCGGCCACGCCGGCGAGGGCGGCGTGTGGGCGGCGGCGTCGGAGCTCCCCGCGCCGGCCTTGCCGCAGCAGCCGTACGCGGTGGCGGCGGTCGCCCCGGTTCACGGCGACCAGTACGTGTCCTGCCACACAGTGCCGTTCCCCTACGCGGTGTACCAGTGTCACAAAGCACTGGGAGGGTACAATGGCTACAAGGTCTCGCTCCGTGGCCTCCGCGACGGCGCAACCGTCGACATGCTGGCGTTCTGCCACTTCGACACCGCCGGCTGGAACCCGGCTCACCCGGCGTTCGAGGTGCTGCACACAAACCCGGCGGCGCACCTGTGTGCCACTTCACGACGTACGGCAACCTGGCCTTCGTCAAGACGGCGACCACCGCCTAGGTTGCTACATCAAACAATCTATGACATTCCAAAGCTATAGTAATGTTAATGGCCGTCTGGGGTTATTTCCTGCTCTCTGGATATCAACAAGCATATGGTCTTTGCACGAAAACCATACAAATTGAAAATGACCGTGTGCACTCTAGGTCAGTGGTCTGTATGTTTAATATGAACGGTGCTAGTACTAGATTCGGCAGAAGTAAGCTATGAAGGGATGATGTATGGTTTGTAAAGGGCCCATCGGTTTGGCTGTATAACTGCTATCTTGTGTGGCAAGTGTTGGTGTGTGGGCTGCTGGTTCATGCCCCGCTTTCCTGTGTTGTCTGATTGTGCAAGTGACAGTGTTGTGGTCTAGCAATTGTATCGTGCTACATATGTGTTTGAATGAACTACGCTATTTTGGACCTACTTTTATGCAGACCATTAATTCCACAAAGTGTTGGCCAAAGACGTTATTAACCAGAATAACGTGAGATAAATATTTTTGTTTGTTAATTCTTCTTCTATTACTTACGGTATTCGAATTCCAGGTCTGCGGTGCTATACTACTGGGTATTGACGATGCACATGAGTACGATCATATACAAAGGGGAGTTTTGTAACGCAGACATGACTACTATATGGTGGCATGGTGTTCCCCTCCTACTAATAATGGTACTCCATCTGTTCAGAAATATAGTGTACATCTAGTTTTGTCCTAAATCAATTTTTTTAAACTTTGACCAACAATACATAAAAATATTTATTATTTCAAAGTAAGATAGTTATATATTATGAAAGTTCATTTCATGATGAATCTAGTAAAATCATTTTTATATTGTCAATCTTTACGGTTTTTTAGATATTATTGGTCAAAGTTCAAAAGTTTGACCTAGTACAAACTAGATGTACACTATATTTCTGGACGGAAGGGGTAGTATTTAAAGATAATATTTATAGTACAAGGGTACGTATATATGGAAGAAAAATGTGGTCTGAATAGTTCGTTGTGCGGTAGAAGTTGGGCGGAGAGGGGTGCAGGCGATGAGCTAATTTGGAAACAATAAATAAAAATTGAAGCAATAATAAAGAGCAGCCTGGGTTAATAAAACTGAGAGAATTAACTCGGAAAGTTTGGAAGCTCCATTGCAGGATTCAAACCTAACCATTAAAAGAGAAGTGTGCCCTTGCCGGCGGCGCAAAATCGGTGGTGAAGGCCTTGGCATTTCGAGCAGATAAGGAGGGCCCAATGAAGGATCAGACAATGGACGGCCACAATGGGGCCCAAAATTCACGAACCCGAGCAATACAATTGATTGATACTATTAAACTCGCTAAACTGAAGCATTAAAGAGCAGATCGATGTCCCATGGAGTACTGTACAAAGCAGGAATGACGTACGGGTTGGTGAGTCGGTGACATACTGACATTCGTGTTGTCGGCAAGATGTGTAGGTGCGGCGGAACGAACATGATTGTCTGGGGAGGTTTTCTTTTTTTTTTTTGAACTGACTCTTCTTAATTACTTATGTTTTCTTTCGCAAAAGAAATTTTTAATTGTTTGGACGTCTTTATCACTTATGTTCTCTTTACCTATTTGAGACCATTTTATTATCAACATTTGTCGTGCAGCATAGAAAACTCGGGTGTCCGTGCCTGTTATGTCCTGTCATCATATGTGTGTTCTTATTGTGTATTTGTACTCCTACATGATAGCAGACATTCCACCAAGCTAGCATTCTTTTCTATCTGTAGTTTGTCCTCTCAAAATATAGAAGTAAAAAAAAGGTTGTGACAAATAAAAAGAGAGGAAAGTCAGAATTGAAGTGCTCAGCAATTGAAGTACTTAGAACATAAGGAAGTTTTCAAGTTGAAGCAGAATGCCAGAAATGAAAACAACAGGAATCCAACTATCCATAATATTAGACTTATGTTAATTGCATGCTAAAATTTTGATGAAATAGTTGATTTCAAAACATGGCACAGTGACTACTACTCTCTCAGTTTCGTTATATGAACATTTGAAGCATGCAAAATTTGTAAGCATTCCTAGAGATAAGACAAAATTTGGTGGGTTGGTGAGTGGGTGATGGAGTTGAGGTAAAATAAAGGGTATATGTGACTTTTCTCATCTTGACTATTTTTGCCTCGGGACTCTATGAATCTTTACATTGTGGAATTGAGGGATCGGAGTACCTCTACCAATTCTATTCTGAATGTTATTCCCGGTTGTCTTATTCGCTGGCATGTCGTGCGTTCATGGGTGGGCGAGTGGCCAATCTTTTGTGACATACGCACAGGTGCGTCATTCTTGTAATATTGGATATAAATAATAAAAATCATCGCTTTCTATGTGCATTAGGAAAACCATCAATTTGCCAGGAAAGGTTTGTTTGGCTGAGACTGATATCGCATTGTCTTTTTTTCAATCATTGTTTACATTTCAATTTTGGATGTGGTTCCGAGCTAAGAGCATCTAAATAACTATATTTGTCGTGCTTGTAGGGCGCGCGCGCGTGTGTGTTCTTTTAAGAACTCAAAATGAAATAAATTTCTCAACAAGAGAAGTGCAGTAATTTGTCTAAAATTTCTTCTTTTTTTTTTGCTAGAATTTGTCTAACATTTCAGGGAATAGTGGTTTCAGCTTTCAAATCCTAACACATGCGATGCAAAAGGGACAATACAGGGGTTGTGCAGCACCATGCTTAGACTCTGTTGCTCGAGATCAAAACTTTAGCCAGAGGCAAATCAATGCAGCAAGCAGGGATATCACTAACAACTCAAGGCCATGGGATTGGGAAGGCGATGGAATAACATAAATAAAAAGAACTGTATGTATAGCAGATTTACATTAATCAGAGGCAAAATATGATAATAACCACTGATGACGGGGGCAACTGAAGAGAAATCCAGCAAAATATGATAAGAAGTGCAGTACCATCATCAAGCATATAAATTAGCAATACTCATAGCCAAACCATGGACAGAAATCTAATCAACCGAGAAATCTAATCAACCGATCACTGAAATTAATTAAAGAATAACCACCCATAAACATAATTACTATATCCAGCACAGGAATCTAATCAACACAGCTAAGCAAGTTACTTTATGTCTAAATGAAATTGAATTAACCAATAGTTTAATTTTTTAACAAGAGATAGAAACTAACTTAGCACCAAATCTTGACCGGTTAGGCTGTGTGTTGGACTATTTGTTTAAGTCATAATGATGTGGATATATATAAGACACAAGCTTCCTCTTTTTATCAAATCACTTTAATTCAAACTTTAGTAATATGTTTCAATTTTAATAATATGTGACATATAGATTGAATGAACTTTTTTCTTATTATGGTTTGGTATTTGGCTATAATATTACCATGGTGAACAACTATATGCAAAGACACTACCACTACAATATGGATACAAGTATTCTAGCCCTCCTCACTCATAAGGAAACGAGGAAACGGGGGTCTGCTCCCACAATTACTTAAGATCTAGTGCCGGATCTACTAGTCATCGCCTTTGAGCGGGATGGACCTCTAAAAGTGGATCGATCATATAAGTTTGCTTCATCTATTTGTTCACTATGCAATCTTCCACATACCGACATCATTTGTAACACTACTACAGAAAAGGATATTAGCGACGGGGATTTAAGGCTATTAGTGACGGTAATTGACGTTGTCGCTAATAATACGTCGCTAATGCTCAAACTTTGTGACTGGAATTTCCCCGTCGCTAATATTGCTACCGACGCGTAGGGTAAACCCGTTGGTAATACTGCTACAGACGCGCCTGAGAAACCCGTCGCTATTACTGATTCAGACGCGTCGGTGAAACCCGTCGCTATTACTGATTCAGACGCGTCGGTGAAACCCGTCGCTATTACTGCCACAGACGTGTCAGGAAACCCCGTCGCTAAAGATGAATATAAAAATAAAAAAAAAATATAATCGCACGAGAACTGTCCCTTTGTTCTCCATTTAGTGTTCCAAAGCTGTTGCTACATTTGAATCCTAGACATCCCAGATTCTAAATCTAGTTGCAATTGACAGTGCAGAATTGAATTAGAAACATAAAGAATGCCACTTCACATTTACATGTTCGGGTACAATTTATAAGAATATCAATCCTAACAAACATAATTACAGAGTCAATATACATAAACATCATTCAGTATCCTGCAGGGTGGAAGTGATAGGCACCTGGAGCCAATTCAAGTATTTGTTGTCATTTACTATAAAGAGGTAGTCTCATATTTTGCAGTAATCACTATGTAAAAAACCCTGAAACTAGACACTGGCACTTAGAGACGCTCTGTGATGATGATTGCAGACGCACATTAACTAAACGCGTCTGCTATATAGTTGTACTGAACAAAACGCGTCTGCTATATGGCAATATAGGCGACGCGGAACAACGAAATGCGTCTGCTACCACACGCAACTCGGTAGCAGACGCGTTCCCTCAAAACGCGTCGCCAAACAAAGAACCCGGACCCGAAATTTTCATCGTATTCGCTTAAGGACGCGCAGGCACACGTCCGAGCCCCTCTCTCCCCTCTCCTCAGCCACCCACCTTATCCCTTTGCTCCCGCACCGGACGCGGTTTCCTCTCCAGCTCCCCTCTCCCACGCCCACTCGCTCACGAGACGGGCCGCGACCGCCTTGCTCGGCCACCGCCGCGGAGACGCCGGAGCAGTCATCCGCCTCCCCTCCCCTCTGCGCTGAAGCATCATTCGCCTCCCCACCCCTCTGCGCGGCTCCGCCGTCTCCGCCGGCCAGATCCGCGCGCGCCCCAGATCCGGCCGTCCTGCGCGCTCGACCTCCTCTCCCCCGCGCGCCGCCGGCAGCACCACCTCTCTGCCGGCAGCTCGACCTGCCTGGCTACATGCGCTCGGATCCAGATCCTCTCCACTCTCAGATCTGGCGGCCGTGCTCATGGACCTGGAGCCGGGCACCATGGACTCGGTGCGCTCGGGACCCTACGGCCACATCTTCCGCACCGACAACTTCGTCTTCGGCCAGTCGGACGCCGGCAACAACTGGGCCAAGGGACACGACACCGAGGGGGCGGAGCTCATCGACTCCGTGCTGCGCAAGGAGGCAGAGAACTGCGACTGCCTCCAAGGTATTGGATCTGCTGCTCCTTCGTCTGGATCTGCCTGCGTCTCTCTCTCTCTCTCTCTCTCTCTCTCTCTCTCTCTCTCTCTCTCTCTCTCTCTCTCTCTCTCTCTCTCTCTCTCAGATCTGATCCATGACCGCATAACGTAGGGTTCCAGGTGTGCCACTCCTTTGGCGGCGGCACTGGCACCGGCTCCGGCATGGGCACCCTCCTCTCCAAGATCCGTGAGGAGTACCCCGACAGGATGATGCTCACCTTCTCCGTCTTCCCCTCGCCCAAGGTCGCCGACACCGCCGTTGAGCCCTGCAGTGAGGACGGCTGCTTCCCCTACACGCCATAGCTGAGCAAGGATCTCGCCAATGGCTACTCTGTGAGTTCCCTCCCTTGCTCCTCTAAATTTCCATGGCTGTGCTCGTGCATCAGGTGTTCGATGAATTGCCTGACCTAGCCGGTTTGGTTCTTCCAGTGACCATTGCACTAGATAAAATGTTGTGTGTGCGTGCTCTGATTTTTGATGTTGTGCATCTGATGGTCCATCTGAGATGGTTCATATAGCAACGTTCTTTTGTTTTGGAAACAAGTAGTGCCAGAGATGTTCAGTTCATTATTTATTCAGGTCTGATGCCATGGGCGACATTTTGAGCTTGTGAATCTTTTACTGCATACAATTATTTGATTTTCGAGTGCCTGCTCATTGACTTTCGATTGTGTTTAATATTGTTTACAGAAAGGATAAGGCAGCAGATAGATCTAGGACGAATCTGAAAAACTTGGTACCATTTACAGAAGAATGGCTTGCGGACAGGTCAGTTCATTTGACATAGTACATAGCTGATATGGTTTTCTGGCATCTGTATGGATAAGAGTAGTGCATACTCATATGTACACCTGCTCTATATGGTGATCTTTTTACACTCTATCAGTTGCTAGCATGCCAATGTCCATAAAATTCTTCAGTGCAGACAGTGCAAGCCAGCTTTCCAGTTTGTGGTCTTTCATATTTGGGTGCATGTTACTATTTGCATGTTTTGTATGCTCATATTCGAATCCATTCTCCTGGTGTTACTCAGACTGCTGTACTGGCACATTTCCTGCGGCATTTTGTTAGCATAAGACAAGCTAGTGCACAAGCCATTTTGTTCTTTCTAGTTTTGCCTGAACAGCTGAGAATGTAGTATCTTGAGTAACCTATCGTGAATTATTCTTGCAGGAAGTTTTGGAACAGAAGAGTGGCGCGGTGCAAAATTCTCCTAACAAATCTGCTCCCATGTCCTTTTCTTCTCTGTGATTCCCAGATATTTGCAGGTCTTGTTTGCCTGCCTGAGAATGGAGAATGCAGACAGCAAGCCAAGGTCAGTAGTCCCATGCAAACCTGGTCCATACATGGCCAATATTTGCTGCCTGAGATTTTTTGTTGCCTTGTCCTGTAACTCTCCTGATATCATCATCAGTGGTATGTGCCTGTTGAACTGTTGCAGTAGTCAACCTTGGAATCCTGTTATATATTCTGTCCAACACATAAGAATATGTCATAAGGCAAAACATTCTTTGTAGCAAATAATTAGCTACCATGAGCTTTATTTCTACTCTGAGATCTTGGAACTTGATTCAAGTGTGATTCAGCAGTTTTTATCAGGTTTTCTATCTATGTTTATTGCCTGTATTGTTTGAAACAATAGTACTATGGAGGAATCTTAACCTCCATCTTCTCTAGAACTATGCTAAGTTACGATGGATTTTCATATGATTGTACCCCAGCTCTGTGTTGCTGTTCTGCTGCTATCTTGAAGCACTAGCTGATCTGATGGTATGGATTTTCGAAGCCATCTTGAAGCACTAGCTGATCTGCTGCCTCTTCTCTTTGATTGCTTGCATGCTTCCTAGTTTTGTCCTAGAAAAATGTGGTTAAGGTTTCAGAGATCTGAATATGTACATGTAAAAAGCATGCTAGTTTCATTGACAGGAAACATGTCTATTTGTGATGTATGTAATGGATACAGCCTGTGTATGTATTGTACATAATGAAACACCTCTTTTCTTGTATGTGCATTTGTGTTTTTTTTTGTTTTTTTAATCTATCATAGCAGACGCGTTCAAGTGCTACACGTCTGCTACTGTGGAGCATAGCAGACTCGTTTTAACAATGCACGTCTGCTACTGTGGAGCGTAGCAGACACGTTTTGATCTAAACGCGTCTGCTACTGTGGAGCATAGCAGACGCGTTTTGATCAAAACGCGTCTGCTATCTGTGGTTATTTGGAGACGCGCATTTTCGCGTCTGTGATTAGCCCTAATCACAGACGCGAATTTGGAGACGAAAAAAATTTTCGTCTGCCATTACTGTTGACCCGCGTCTCCAAATTGGGTTTCTTACATAGTGAATGCAGTTCTCAAACCAATATCTAGTATGCGGTCTCAGATTGTGACTGAAAAAAAAGAGTTAGAACAGGATTGTGAACCCACAAAGGATAAACAAAGGGTTATGTGAACTACAGAAAATCAGAACTCAATGTGAAATTAAGCGATCTCATATTCCAATAACAATAGATTAAGATAGTTATAATCTGACAATAGGTAGAAGTATGGCAATTTAGTGATGCATAATACAAAATCGTGCTGGAAGAACAAAATGCAGTGTACTAACTAACAGATGCAGGCTTTGTATAACAGCTACGAACATAATTACTAAACTGTTGAACCAATTATGAAGATAGTACTAGCATGGAAGATTTATAGCAGCAAAGTACTGATTCGAAGTCAGCTATAAGAACATATGATTAATTATGAATGCAGAACGTACTAACAAAGGAGAATACTGCTGAGATGCCAGACTTGCATGAATTCACTACTACTGTGAGGGAAATGAACAGACCAGTCTGGACGATTATCACTGCAGAACTACCAAGGCGAAATCAAGTCAGGTCACCTGAAGTGAAGATTTGTATGAGTGATCTAACTTGTGTATTTCTAACCACCGACAATCACATATGAACGGTTCACTGAGCAAATATATATCGGAAGAGTCTTAGAGAATTCCCTGAATGCCTAGGACAGACATGAAAATGAACAAATGCATAATGTTTGAAAATGGGAAGCAGTGACCCATACACTAGGCGCTAAGAAACTGACGACAATATCGATCGTGGCTCCTAGGTGATCAGGGATATCAGAGGAGTTGAGTTGCACGCTGAATGACTTCAGAAAAAAAAAAGAAAACAATATTAAACATATATGGATCTGAAATACTACCAGGTCATAGTTAACCCTTGGTTCACAGCTACAAGTATACTTGATTGGGAAACATTATCTATACTGTGTCAGGACAAAAGGGAAATAGTTGATTAGTGGTAATGATACTATACCATGTGATTCTGGAAGGAAAAAAAAATCTATATGCACAGTAAAAGTAGATAAAAGTAGGTTTAATCATTATGGCAAATTGCTCTTTGCAAATATATTTGATTAACCAACAAAGTAAAAGTAGGTTTGGATGTTCAGCTTTTATGTTTTTGTGATCAGCTTACACAGGCAGAGTAGCAGCTGCTCCGAGCTTGTTAAATTAACTGTCATGGTGACAAGCTCACCAATGAATGCTAAAACAAAGTGCTACTCAGACAAAGGGATTTAATTAACTAATCATGGTCACATGGCAAAGCACACAACAAGGCAGCTAGGTTAGACAAGCTAAGTATGTATCAGAGAACATCCATTAAGCAATGGGCAACATATATCGATAACATAAACACTAGTCCACCATGCCATGCAGCAAGAATAAATCAACTAGCTGCTAAGAGTTATGCATGACCTGCTACAGAAGCAATCGACCATTTTTCCTTTTACCACTTGAGAAACAGGTCAACTGGAGCCATGAAATCCGAAGCATACATGGGAGAGAGACTGTGGAAGCATTCCTTTTAGGCAGCTGCAGTCTAACCCAGAAAACGAACCTGCCTTCTGCTGTGGAAGCCTAGTACTGCTTGCTGTATATCTTCAGACCTGAAAAGAACATGTACGGAGCAGTACAGAGCCAGTTTACAATCAGAAATCAACTCAGTTTCCAGAAAAGAAAAACACTAATCAAATTAAATTGACCAAATGTCTAGCAGAGGTTTCAGGTGTCATAACCCCTAGAACAGAACCGCAAGGAACCAAAATTCTAGGCATCACTTCTCGTACAACCTGCTGCTAATTGCCACCGCTGCCTGATGAACAAGTGGAGGACGAATCGCCCGAAGATTTGATCACCAGAGAACATACCTTGTCGGGTCGTGGTGCATGCAGGTGGGCTCGGGACACGAGCTTGCGCGGCATCGCCCTGCAAGCTGCCGGAAGACGGCGCGCACTGGTGGAGCTTCCATGGGAGGAAGCGCCCACGGCAGTGAAATGGCAGGTTCGGGTCCGCTCGAGCCTCGAGGTCGCAGCTGGCGTTGGATCTCGCAGAGGGCTTGGCCGGCGATGGAACTCGCAGAGGGCGTGGACGGCACAGTCGGCGTGGATCTCGCGGAGGATACGCACGGCGTGGATCTCATGGAGGGCTTGGCCGGCGATGAATCTCGCTGCCATGCCACCGTGCTGAGCCGTGTCAGTCCACCTCGACCACCAGATCTACGCCGTGGTCGCCTCCCGCCGCAGGTCGCCGTCGCCGAGGGGTGCTGCCGTCGAGGAGGGAGCCGTCGCGGAGGGGGGCGCCGTCGAGGTGGGAGCTGTCGTGGAGGGAGCCATCGCGGAGGATTCGCCCCCGCGCCGGATCCGCCACCGCGCCGTCGATCCTCCACCGTGGTGGCGCCTTCGAGATCCCGCCACGCCGGATCTGCTGCTGCCCGGCGCATGGTGAGGAGGGGAAGGGTGGCTCTGGTGTGGGGGAGGAAGGAGAGAGTGAGATCGACGGAGAGAGAGAGAGATCGAGAGAGAGACCGAGGGGGGGTGCGGCGCCGGCTTAGGGTTTGGGAGGAGAGGGGCGACTTCTACATGAGACGGAAGTGGGCTGGGCCGAGCCGGCTGGAAAGGTTGTTGTTTCCACGGTATTAAAAGTTCTTTCATTTAGTACAACACAAGAAGAAGTTGGTTCACTGGTAAGTCACTTGGGGGATACCCTTCAGGTTCTATGTTCAAATCCAACACGTACGCACGCAACAATTTTATTTTTGGTATGCAAAGAAAAAAGAGCAATAATAATTTTTGGTATGCAAAGAAGAAAGAGCAAAATAAAAATTAGTTGCGTTCCACGCAGTTCGAACCTGGGACATCATCAATCAAGTGAATAGCCTTACCACTACACTAATATTAGATGTTTGATTACAGTGGCAGCCACAGCTTTTTAAACTATGTCGCTAGGACTAGACGGGTTTTTATATCAACGTCGCTAAGACGGGTTTTAAAACCACGTCGCTAATAGTCATCACTATTAGCGACGGGTTTTTATAAACACGTCGCTAAAACTATTAGCGACGGTTCTTTAAATCAACGTCGCTAATAATCATCCCTATTAGCGACGGGTTTCATTTGTTTTGTCGCTATTGAGGGAGTCTCAATGAAGTATAAGCGACGTGTTTTCAAAAGACGTCGGTAATGACCCTTTTAGCGACGTGTTTTAAAAGACATCGCTAATATGGCCGTCGCTGAAGCCCTTTTCTGTGGTAGTGTAATCTGCATATGTGACCATTGCCACTCTTAATAGAAAGAGACACCGCCTACTCTGTACAAAAAGAAATCCACCAAGATGACGAACAAGATTGTCTTGTGGTGAATTATCCTTTCCAATTCAGCTAAGAAGATTCCTTTCCCGAATCATTTATGTTTTTCTTGGACTTTTATATTTTTTTTAACTATATGAGAACATCTTTATGACAAACATTTCTCTTATCTTACAGTGTAGACGCCCTGGCCTTTTGTGCGGTGCCAGTGTATCATATTATTATGTACATGATAACAGACATTCCACCAATAGCAATTTTGATCCAACTACTTTGTTCTATTCGGAGCGTACTTCAAAAGCATAGCAATCGTAAAAATAGAAACTAAGAAAAGCAAGAACTGAAGCGTTCGACAACTGAAATACCAAAGCTTAGCACATAGAAAAGTTAATTAGCAATGTAATATGATTGATGCTACACATGAAAAACATGAGGAATCCAAGAAAACATGAGGTTGGACTTGTGCTAATTTCGTGCAAAGTTTCGACGAAACTTTCGGCATATAAGAACCCACTCCAGAGATTAATGTTTCCAAATCCTGATATATACACGTATAAACAAGGGCTTCTCTAGTTGTTCTTTTTGTTGGAGTGCGACGGGGAGGTGCTCACGGGTGGATTAGTGTGGCGAGTGCGTGGTGACGTACCCACAAGAACGTCGTCCATATGATATAGTACATAAAACAAACGTCATTTTCTATGCACATTAGGAAACCATCAACTTGGCAGAACAAGGTTTCTTGGGTGAGCAAATATACTAATTGAGGCTTGAGAACGTGGTGACGTACTTACAAGAGCCATATACTCAAAAGAGCATCATCCTTATTATGACCGAGATTGCTAACAACGTGAGGCTTGAGAATCAGCAGTGGAGATCACATCACACAACTGGTCGGTTTGCCATTTGGTCGTAACACGGTTAGTTTAAAGCAATCGGACATATAGCATTTCTCCCCACATTGATTTTGATTACATAACAAATTAACTGATCTTAAATGACCAGTATTATTGTAGATTGTTTGTCTAACTCCGTTGTGCATCCTTTTTTTTTGTGTCGTTTGGCAATTGACAGAAAGGGATTGGAATTGGGATAGGGAATTGAGGTGGGAATATTATATCTCAACCCTCCATTTTGTCGGGGATTATTCTCAATCCCTAACCCACCCCTCATTTCCCCATTGCATAGAGGAGTGGAAAATTACATGTCTCAGTTTTATAGGGCCACTTGTTCAGGTGAATAGCAAGGGCTATATATACCGGACATAGGCCGAGAGCTAAAAACCACCCAACAAGATCGAACAAAAGGTTCCTTCCTTTCTTCCCACTCTCCCCCGCTCAAAATATTGAAAGCATCTATCCAAACATGCATCCATCCACATTCCTTCTGATCGTGGTGGCCGCCGCTGCTGCGGTCGGCCTCCCAGCCGCTAACACTCGGGCGGCATAGTTCTGGGAGCGAGCACTCCCGGGCACGCCGATGCCAGATGCCATTGCTGATCGTGTTCAGAAAGGTACTATGATTCGTACTTAGTCACTACGGTTAAAGCAACTTGGTAAACACATGTAAATTAGTGTCTTTAATCTCTGTATTTACAGAGTTATCACTATGACGTTATTACATAAATTGTAAAATATACATTACGACATGATAAAGCACGGAAACACCGAGATGAGTTGATACAGCAGTTGAATGGACAGACTGCCTTTGATGATCAGTCTAGCTAATAACTTGATTTAACTGTATATACCAAATCACAAAGCAGGACTACGAAAATATTGAAAAAAATTTCTAATCTACCGTTTCCACTAATTACTGATTTATGCATGTCCTGTAGGCATTGATCAATCACCACTTGTGGCACACTACACCGCATCATCGTCCAGTATCAGTGCCTGCACGCTCTTCGACTCCACTTGCAGTCCGCAGACGATGGCCGAGACTGGCATCTTCTTCCACGAGGCGCAGCTGCGTCCGGGCAGCACCATGACGCTCTCCTTCCCGGCCGAGGCAGATCCGGCCATCCTCCCGCGCGACGTCGCCGAGAAGGTCCCGTTCGCCAACCTCGACGACGTCCTCGCCGCCTTCAACATTCTGGCAGGCTCCGCCGAGGCGGCCCAGGTGAGGGACACCCTGAGCCGGTGCCTTATCTCTGCCAAGGCGGCAGATATGGTAGATTAGGATATGTAATCCCGACTTGCCTTATCTCTACCAGAGGCTCCTTACCCTCCAAGCAATGTACTCCTATAATCCGCTCATGAGGCTCAGCAATACAATCAATCATTCCACTAATTTTATTCTCCTACATGGTATCTATGAGCGGGTTCTGATCCTGAACCCAAAACACGTTTCCGCCTAAACCCTAGCGTCGCCGGCGCCCCTCCTCGTGTGCCGCCGCTGCCCCTGTCCTCCACACCGCGCCTCGAGCGCCCCCCTCCACGACGCCCTAGCGCGCCCCCGGGGAGATCACCATGTCGATCTCCGCCGGGGGCCGCGCCCCACAAAATCCGGCGGTGGGAAATCGCGTCGCCCCGCCGCCCTCGTCGTAGAAGGTCATCAAGCAGCATCAGATCGTGAAGATCTCACCTTGGGTGTCGCCGTTCCGGCCTCTGCCTCCGCCTTCTTCTCCACGGCATCGACCCCATCTCTGACCCGCCCGGTCGCGACCGCCGCCGCTTCGTGGCTCGGCTCCTCGACCTCGCCGGCTCGGTGCACTGCGGTGACCCCTTCGCCGTCGTCGAGCCCTGCTTCCTCCCCGACCTCGGCGCCGCCGGCCCCTGCTCCCTCGCTGGATTCGCCCTGGAGTAGTCAACAGCCGCCACGCCCCTGGTCTCTCTCTCTGTTTTTTCTCTCGCGCCCGCGTGGGTTGAGGATAAGAGGATGAGGGGTCCTGTTACGTGCACCCAAGAGTCCACACAAGAAGATGCTGCTGCTGTTATTTTTTTTTCTAATTTCTCTGATTGTTTACTCGATCACAAATCGAGATTGCGTCGCCCGTCGCCGTCGAGCTCGCACACCTCTACATCGACATCGTCGCCGGCCTCTCCTCTTCGTCGCCTTGTGGCTCGCCCTGGCGTGCGGTGCGCGCGGGGCGCCCCTCCCGCGGCACCGTCAGACTCCTCCGCCACATCGCCTTCGCGCCGGCCGTCCCCGACTTTTCCACCGCCATGGCTGCACCCTTGGACTGATCACCCGACTCGTGCATCGCCGTGGCACGCTCGCTATAGGGACGGGTGTCCTGAGAGTGCGCACTTCGTCGCCGACAACGAAGGCTGCGGCTGTGTCGCTTGTAGCGCCACAGCGTCGCCGCTCGTGATCTTCGCCGCTGCATCTTCATCGCCGTCGACTCCGTCGTTGTGCACTCCATGCACAAGGTCTTCGTCAAGCTGTTCGAGTTCTTCGCCGCCTTCTTCAACCACCGCCGCCGCGACCACTACGCCAAGCACACTAGCCTTTAGGCTAGCGCTCGGCCGCCCCACCTCTACGCTTCGTCCCAGCTCAACCTCGTCGCCAGCATCGTCTTCTACAACCACTTCGTCTACTCCGACAACCGCGGGCTGCATCGGCATCTTCTCCCTCGCCGTTCTGCGCACCGCGACCGTCATCGAGACCTTCTCTGTTGATCCCCTCCTCCAGATGCTACGACATGGCTGGCCCTCAACCTCGTGCGCCCGGTATTGGCAACACCGTGCATGCCTTCGTCCCCGACGCGCTATCGGGTCTGGCAAACCAGGTACCCGCCTCGGCCTTGGTGGGTTGACGATGTCACCTTCGGCATCGCCCTCGACGCGTCTCCATCTTCGTCTACGGCGCCTTCTCCTATGCGCCACACTACATGGCGCCTCTCAGCGCGCCAGCGGCATTGTGCGTGGTTCATCTCCATCGGCTACCTCGATAGCTCCATCGACCACGGCTACTTCAAGCACGGCATCATCATGGCTACATGTCTTCGTCTCGGCTACCTCGACATCGGCACAAAGGGCCATCATCTTGCTTGAGCTCTCCAGTCACAACGTCTGCGCTGCTTCCGTTGCGACTGCGGGGGATGTTAGAGTATATTGTCATATCCTCTAGATATGGTAGATTAGGATATGTAATCCCGACTTGCCTTATCTCTACCGGAGGCTCCTTACTCTCCAAGTAATGTACTCCTATATAATCCGCCCATAAGGCTCAACAATACAATCAACCATTCCACCAATTCTATTCTCCTACCGTTTTCATATATACCCAACACGAGAATGGCTACACGGTCCGGCAGGCACGAGAGCTCTGGTCGGAGCGGCGATTCTGGTCGGAGGGGAAATCTCTGGCCGAATCCGGCAGGCAGCATCGTGGCAGCGTCGTCGCCCCCGCGTGATGCAATGCACGTGCTCGATCGCAAAAGAGGAGCGAACCATTGGTAATTAGCCACAGGATCCGTGGCAAGTTGAGCGCGCAGTTATCCTGTTCTGGCAAGTTGATGCATGCATGCATGCATGTGCTCGGAACGTGCAGGGAAAGGGAGGCTCGGTTTTCGAGTGAACTGAGCGAGGATGCGCCCGACAGCTACGATCGACTCACTCCGTCGCCAAGTGCAACATGGAGGTTCCTCATCACGTTCCATTGAAAATCAAGAAATCAAGTGCCAAGGCTCTAAAAACGAGTACCATAAGCCGTAAACAACAAAACGATGGATGGAGAAGATTTGGGCACAGGCTCACGCTCGTTTTCTGATTTCCAGGGAATTTGTTCGGTTTGCGAGGTTTCAGCGGCCCATCAAGTAGCAGGCCCTGCTGCATTCATGTACTTCACGTTTCAGTTTTGCTCAAGTCGTTCCTCCATTCATCACTCAACTTGCATTCTCAACGGACACTCCAGCCCAAAATAAGAGAGACTTGAATTGCTTTAGGAACGATTATGCTCCTTTTATTCACTTCACAGTTCACATCATTTTGTAAAGCTTGGAGTCAAAGTTACAACTGATGATTACATGAGCACAATTTACAAGAGTGATTTTTGGGAAAGTTATAACTATTTCCTTTTGGAAAAGCTCTCCTTCGGAATTCGGATGCATCCAAAATCCATACATCAACTTGAATTCTGAACTTTATTTGGGAATCACTGTGACAGTAGTACGAGTTTTCCTGGTACTATACAACTGCCATCCTGATTTTCATCAAAAAAAAAAAAACTGCCATCCTGATATGCAACGAGTTCCGTGCTGCACAATACAAGCAAATCATGAAAGTGCCCTGGTTTGGCTCACTTGTGATTGCTACCTGTGCTGCTGTTGCATTTTCAAACTTCAGGTGCCAGAAGGCACTGCAGGGTTTGCTTAATTATTTTTAGTGTAGAAACATAGGCTGATCAAAGCAGCAAGAAAATGGGAAAAAGATAAACAGAGGGGCAGTATACACGAAACAATAACGAGCTATCATCTCAGCAACCGTCGATGCCGCAGTGTAAGGAGCGCTGGGTAACCAGCGGCACCAACATCAGTATCAATAACTGGAGAGCTTGGCGTCTCACAGGATGCAGGTCAGTAATGGTGATATGCAGATTTTGCATCGGCATTCACTAGTTTCACCTCGCTATGTCTTTGAACTTCGCAATACGATCTGATTTGTTTTCCTCCAGCTTCTCACTGTCCGTAGTTCTTAATACCGATTGCATAATTAGGATTCAATATTTTTTTTTTGTCATAAGAGCTAAGGATTCAGTACTATAGGTAAGTGACTGAAAATGAGAGAAAATGACTCTTACTATTATACAGGAAGCCAAGTCCATGCATGAAGTGATGGTCATGCCAATCCTTCCCCCTTACATGACTTCTCCATTCTCTGCCAGAGGTACACACCTCCATTCACGCACTTCTCATTTTTATTTTCTTGTATCGGGTTGTTCCATTTCCTTAAGTTCATCTGCAGTAGAAGTGACATGTCTGGCGCAACAGAATGTAAGCTATGTAATGATCAGTGAATGGAGTAAAGCCGTAATGCAGAGCAATGCTCCACTGAATTCAGCTGATTTGGAACTCTGCAGCTCACTGAATGTCTGAATCTCAATCCTCACCGCATGACCGCACCCGTGTCACATTTTTTTTTCTTCTGTTTCCCAGCTTTGTAGATCTCTCCGGACATGGCTGTAAGAAGGAGGGATTGCGGTGATGCATGTACAATCCTGCATCACCTCTCTGCCGGCTACTGTTTCTTCTGTATGTGCTCTTCCACGAATGTTCATTCCTATTCTGAAAATCTCATCGCAGCTTAGCTTACTCGTATTTTTACTAGGATTGGTGAAAGGAAAGGAAATCTGCTTCTAACGAATAGGAAATCTTTGCAGCTCTGCTGCACCGCGAGCTCCATGGCCGCCGCCGGCGGATCCGGTCCCATCTCACCCCTTGTCTTCTTCTCATTTGGGTGCGGGATTCGCCGATGATGGAAGGAGCGCTCTGGCCGGACGGCGGGTCGTGGAGTGGATGCGGTACACTGATGCCGGCGGCCTCCTCGGGGGTGGGTCACCAGAACCGGCGAGCCGCCACGGTGAGGTCGTGGCAGGAAGTTTTACAGGATGACCCCCCTCTTGCCATCCGGTTATTTAACACGAAGGTCCCCAGTTTGGATCGCGATTAATAATCGCGATCTAACATATTTACATTTAAATCCCTAACTTGGATCGCGACTATTGATCACTATCCAAATTATTTACAAAATAGTCCCTATCGCGCCGGTAACTATGTTCTTCCCCACGGCTGCGGCTCCGGCGACTGCGGCCTCGTCGCGGTGGCCCGACGGACTCCCGCCTCTCCTCTCGACCTCTATACCTTCGCCAGCGCGCCCGTCCCTGGGAATGGATGATGGATCGGCGAGCAGGGAGCTGCCGGGACCAAATTCTCCGTCCCTGGTGAAGCTCGCGTTCATGTCGATTTTGACGAGGAATCCTGTGTTCTTTCCAGTCGAGGTAGCAGTATCATCACTGAATTCTACTAGTACTCTGTATTCAATCCACTATTCCACTTCGATTTGGAGCTTGGTCAGCTGCAGATGATTGGAAACTTTGAGAGTGTGTACAGGTTCAAATTTTTTTGAGAAAACATACAGGTTCAAATTTCTTTCACTCAAAGGATTTATGTTTGGGCCAGTGGCAATTGAAAATCGAGTTGCTTTGAGATGCAAGCAAATACAACGTAGCTACGATCCAACCAACAAAGTACATGCACATTCAGTTACAGTTTTTCTCGAGGAAATCTACGGTGGGTGGGTGGGGGTTGCCCATCTGAACTTTCTCATAGCTGAAAAATTGTTTTACAAGGGACGAGTGGATGAGATATAGAAGCAGAGTTCATTATATCATGTTGCGCATGTCGACACCATTTTGGACGTTTATATGTACTTAACTAATTCGAGAGCATCTTTATTAGAAACATTTGTCGTGCAGTGCAGACGGCCTGTGGACTTTTATTTGCTATCATTGCGTCTTGTAGTGTGTTTGTACTTGATAAGTGCAGGCATTCCACCACTAGCAGTTTTACTCTCCAAGCACTTTGTTCTATTTGGAGCGCACTCTCTGAAATCATATACTCCGTATAGCAATAGATAATATAAATAAGAAGAAAAAAGAATTCAAATGCTCCACAATTGAAATATGAAGTTTAGAACATAGGAAAGTTAGCAACAGAATATAATGCTATACACTAAAGACCAGAGGAATGCAAGAAAACAAGAGGTTGGACTTTTGCTAATCTTCGTGCAAAATATTGATGAAAGAGCCTATTCCACAGAATTATGCAATGGCTTCTCTAGTTGATTTTATTTGTTGGAGTGTGATAGGCGCTCACGGGTGGACTAGAGTGTCACCAAATGCTGACTCTAAGCTGGCTTTTAGAATTATTTTATTAGAGAAAAAGAAAGAGAGAAGCATGCTAGCTCTGCTAGCTCTTCTTCAAGAGTTAGTCTCTAAGGAAAATAAGAGAATTAAACATAAACCCCACTCCTCAACTTTGCAAGAGCTGGCTGCTAGCTTTATCATTGGGGACGCTCTTAGTGTGGCGAGTGCAAGGTGACGCACACGTACCGAGCGTCACCCATGTGATAGTACTAGTACAAAAGCATTGCTTTCTGTGCGCATTAGGAAACCATCAACTTGGCAGAAAAGGGTTGCTTGGCCAGCCAAATGATATAGCGTTTTTCTTTTCTAAACCAACTCATGAAGTTTCAGTTTTGGACGTAGTTACTACATAGTACCTAACATGATATTTGTCTGTTCATGTACATTTATATTTGCATGTGTTGCTATGTGTTAGACTTTATTACAAGAACCTAGGAATTCAAAAGGCAATAAAATGCTTCACATGAAAACAAAGAAGTCCAAGGGAATATACATGCTTCACAGATAACATATATGGTTATATGCGTATTTTCGTGCAACATTTTTACCAAAGACTAGTTTCGAATCCCTCATACATGTGAGTGCTTCCAGTAATTTTACTCCATTTGCTTGCATGTGATAGAGGCACGTACTGAGGCACCCTTAGGGGTGATGACTGAGCAGCTTGTTTCTGCGCGCTAGGAGACACAAAGGTTTTAGTTTTTTTCCGAAAGAACATTGACACAAAGGTTTTGCGTGCTATAGGCTGAGGTCTAATCAACTTTTGTTGAATACTAATAAGGATTGATAAAGGAAAAGACCTATTTGCATCGGAAAATTACATGTCTTAGTCTTATGGGGCCACTTGCTCAGAGGAACAGCATGGTCTATATATACCGGCCATAGGTCGAGAGATAAAGACCACAAAGCTTGATCGAACAAGGTTCTTTCCTTTCTTCTTACTCTCCCCCGCTCGAATATTGAAAGCATAGCTATATCCAAGCATGCATCCATCCACTAATTTCCTTCTGATCCTGGTGGCCGCCGGTGCCGCCATGGCGCACGGCCACCCGGCCGCTAACACTCCGGCGGCGCAGTTCTGGGAGCAAGCCCTCCCGAGCTCGCCGATGCCAGATGCCATTGCTGATGGTGTTCAGAGAGGTACTTTGATTCGTACTTAGTCAGTCACTCACTGTGGTTAACGCATCTATTTCCAGAGTTGTCATTACAAAGTCATTCAGAAATTGTAAAATATAAATTACGATATGACGAAGCACGGAGACACTGCGATGAGTTGATTGATACCGCAGTTGGATGGACATACTGGACAGCTTCTGATGATCAAATCTAAATTGATTTTTTTTCGCGAGGAGAATCCAAACTGATTTAATTAACTACACCAACTGATTCATCGCATAAAGAAAATAAACTACACCAACTGAAAAAGAACGTCTAAGAAATTTGGCTCTAATAATCTGCAACCCCAGAGCCCAGATTACTGATTTATGTCCTGCAGGAATTGACGATTCACCGCTTGTGGAGCACTACACTACATCGCGTGGTATCAGTGCCTGCACGCTCTTCGACTATACTTGCAGCCCGCAGGCCGTGGCCGAGACAGGCATCTTCTTCCACGAGACCCAGCTGCGTCCGGGCACCACCATGACGCTCTCCTTCCCGGAAGAGGCGGCGCCGGCCATCCTCCCGCACGACGTCGCCGAGAAGGTCCCGTTCACCGACGTCGACGACGTCCTCGCCGCCTTCAACATTCCGGCAGGCTCCGCCGAGGCGGCCCAGGTGAGGAACACCCTTACCGGTGCCAGGCGCCGCCGATCGCCGGCGAGACGAAGTCCTGCATGGCGTCCCTCGAGGCCACCGTGCAGAGCGCCATGCGCATGCTCGGCGTCGGCGCCTGAGCCGGCCACGCCGGCGAGGGCGACGTGTGGGCGGCGGCGTCGGAGATCCCCCGCGCCGGCCTGCCGCGGCAGCCGTACTGTAACGCCCTGAAAATTCACCATAAAAAAAAATTCACAAATCAAATTGAAACCATAATCGGAAGTTTTCAAAATCCTTTCAAAACGTTTCTCTCCCTTTCATTCTTTCTCCTCAGCGCAGCACTATGAGTGCTGACTGCCAATTACCTTTTACCGTGCCTTCACTCCTCTGCCTGTCTCGTCGCGTCGAGTCGTCTCGTCACTCGAGTCGTCTCGTCAATCCAAAACCACACGCCAAAGTCATCCTGAGCCATCTCGTCACATTAATTATCTCGAATGACCTGACGACACTGTGCACTATGCTTGAGTCGTCTCGTCGTCTTGAACCTTGTGCCAACACTATGCACTATGCTTGAGTCGTCTCGTCATCTCAAACCACGTGACGACACTATGCACTATGCTTGAGTCGTCTCGTCATCTCAAACCACGTGACGACACTATACACTATGCTTATGTTGTCACGTCGCGTCGTCACATCAATTCATATCCACGCCAAACTGCTAGTACCCACTTGCCGCGTGCATGCCGCTCCAATCCAGCAGCCTTCCTCGTGCTCCGCAGAGCATTCACTACGCTGCTCGCTCTAGTCCCGTCGCTACTGCTCGCGCACGCCGCTTCGCTCCACACCTCGCCCTGTGCCACTGCTGCTTCAATCTCGTCGCTCCGCACCGCGCACGCCCACAAAGCGACGCACCGCCCTGGCCCCTCTCCTCTCTGCAGCTTGCGTCTACTCAGACCAAAGCCGCACACTGCGCCGAGCCATGCCCACTTGCGAGCACGCGCGCACCTCACTCAAGCACCTTACCCCACCTACATGAGCCGTCTCGTCACCCCCAAGCTACACGTCAATGCCACCATGCCCACTTGCATGCTGCCACTTGCTTGAGCCGTCTCATCGCACTTCACCCACCCCCCCCGCTTGCATGTCCACTTGCATGAGCTGTCTTGTCGCACTATTACCCCCGCATGCCACGCATGACCACTTGCATGCGCCCCACCGCCCCCACCCGCGCGCATGCGAATCCGCGCCGCAAGTGGCCAAGTTGCCTGACGCGCGTCCCGTCGCTCCAAATTTGCACGCCACGTTATCAGCCCCCCGTCGTCCCGTCCATGCCGGCAAGCTCCCGCCTCGCCGCGCGCCTATAAATAGCCCTTTCCCCACAGCCCTTCTGCCACCGCGCTGCCCACAGACCAGTCGCAGGTGAGCCTCTGCCATCCTTCTCTCAGTTCCTCCACCCGACCGAGCGCCGCTCCGTCAATCTCCACCTCCCCGGCCCACTTAATCTACACCTTTCCCTTGTCAACCGAGCACCACCAGCAGCCCAAGCACTCGTTTGCTGCTCGACTTGAAATATTCCCACGAATTTTATTTTCGGAATTGAATCCATAGCCTCCACTGTAAAATCCGTATCTCATCTCCGTCCGAGCTCCGATTGACCTCATTCTTTCCTCCTAAATTCATCTAAAATCGAGCTCTAGCCATTCCTACCATTTCATCTTTTATAGAGCTCATCTTCTATTTCTTTTGTATTTATTTGTGTTTGTTTGCTTGTTTGCCGGTCGCGTACTAGCGGAGAAGTACGAGTACGAGGAGGAGGAGGAGCAGGAACCAGAGCCGAAGACTTCGAGCAGGAGCTTCCCGAGGACGTCAACGAAGGCAAGTCACAATCCGTTTTCCCTTGATCATACTGCTCCTATGTTTTATAAACACAACCCGTAGCAGCGTTGTTTTATTGCATGAAATGATTGCCCTGATTTTGCAAAACCTTTGTGTAGTATGACCAAGACCACTGAGCCTTATATTACCTGTCCTAATTTATTCCCTATGAAACTTAGGATATCCATGTATGAATATTATTACGCATGATGATTGCCTTGTTTATAGAAATGCTTAGGACTGTGTATCACTAAGTGCTCTACTTATATCTAGATTTTGCAAATGTGAAAACCGTGATTGGTGTTGTGTTGGTAGTAGTAAGGTTGGGTTAACTAAAGAAAGATGAATGAATGAACTTGGGTTAGAGCTGAGGTGATCCTGATGATTTTATGGAAGATTAAGCGTCGCCTCTGTGTTGTGCTTATGACAAGTGATATGGGAGATGAATGCCGCCTCTGTGGTGGGTTCATTATGTGGAGATGATTGCCTTGGCTCATATAAGGACCGAGTTGCTTGTGACATCCTACCTAGCCGTTTATTCAGTACGACCACACTACCGTGTATGCGGCACGGCTTATCTAAACCCCGCCAGCTAGTCTGTTAATCGCCTGGAGGCTGGAGATGCAATGGGAGCCCATGGAGCAGGTGACGTGATGCAGACGTTTGCGACCCGGTCGAGGCCTAGATCAGAGGCTAGACCCCTGGATAACTCCCATGGCGATTAGTCGGGACGATGCTGTGATGGGTAATGGCTTTGTGAGTCTTCACACCACCCGCGCAGTGGCTTGTGATGCACTCAGATTGTGGGTACAGCGTACAACCTCTGCAGAGTGTTGTAAAATCTATTCGAATAGCCGAGTCCACGGTCACGGACATGGCTTTGGTTCGCTCCAAGAACTAGCATGGGTGGGTGCTTATCTCCTTGATGCGTGAGTTGTTTTTGAGAATAGGTCCGGCCTTCCGCCGAAGGTTGTTTCGTGGACGGGGTGTCCGGCAACGTAAAACTTGACCAACCCATAATATCTTAATTTGATGCTTTGCTAAAATGCTTTATAAAACTGAACTCCTGCATGTGTAAATTTTGCTTTATTGAATTGCAATTAAACCTGATGGCCTTTACCTTGCTAACCCCCCGCCAAATGCATATATTTATCCATTGATGGTAGGGGTAAGGTTGCGACTTGCTGAGTACTTTTGTACTCATTCTTGCTTGCTGATTACAGAGGAAGATCCAGACTTCGTCGACGCCGCGACGTGAGGAAGACGATTAAGCTTGGTCTCGTCCGCACCCGAGCTGCCTGTGGCATTAGTCTACCGCTTAGTTGCTTTCCGCTATGGTTGAGGACCTAGATGTTATCATCGGGGTCTGGCTTGTACTTGCTGTTTGTTATCTTTTAATATTCTTGTTGCTTATCGATCGACCCTAGCCAGGTCGCGACTTGTAATATCACCTGTTGTAAGACTTGATTGTACCAGCGACTGATCCAGGGACTGGTATAATAAAGTGTTTTAGCTCCTGGGATAACCGGGGTGCTTCAGGTGGTATCAGAGCCGTGCTTGGCTGTAGGACGTGACCTTAGGCTTGGACGTGAAAATTATTTGCAAAAACTATTTTGGAAAACTCCTTAGCTCTTTCCCATCTTTTGCAAAACTCTTATTTAATCCCTCCTCTACAGATGGAAGAAGATGGATGGGTGACCGACTACTGCTTGGAGACCCCTGGCTTCCCAGGGTGCTACGTGATGCCATGGTCAGACTTGGCATTATGGAGCCTGCCGAGTATGTCGGAAGAGAGTACGAAGAGTTTGGCACTGAGCGCTGTGAAGTCACCATTCACATTGGAGCCAGTGATGACCACCCGGAGATGAAGCCCTGGAACGTGACTACTACTGGGTCACGATTCCCAGACACCTACCAAGCTGTGGCACGTAAGGCCCTTCGGTACTTGTGCCAGATGTATGAGAGGCCTATCGGTCGCTCGCCAATGAGGTTTTCCCCTCCCTCCCTGGAGAGAAACCGCCCCACTTGGCTTGCAAGGATGAGGACAATTGAAGGCCTGGGAATGGCTGAAAGAGATCCCACAGTGGTTGCCATGACCCGTTATCTGCTCGCCTTGGATGAGCTGTATGACGGAACCGCAGCCAGACTGCGAAGGTGCATCACTCGAGCCGAAGAAGCTGAGACACGAGTTAGGACCCTACGTGTTCAGCTCGCTGAAGCCAAAGCTCGTGAAGCAGAAGCAGAAAGCCGTGCTGTTACTGCCGCAGAAGCCTTGAAGGCAGCAGAAGACCGCTACAACAAGCTAGTTGGCACTGCCTATCTCACTGGGCGTGCCCACTGCAGGACTCTGCATATCCCCGGAGTAGGAGAACATTCCGTTTTGGATGGGACTCCTATCTGCTCTGCGGGAAGCAACATCAAGAGGAAGTACGCAGAAGATCTTCCTGCACCACCACCCTCTCAAGCAGATGGTAAAGAAGAAGAAGTCGAAGAAGAAGAAGAGCCCCTCCCTTTGACCCAGCCTTTTCCAAAGGAGAATGAAGATCGCCTCCCCACTGCTTCAGATGAAGATTCCCCAGTTAGAGGCCTGGAAGATGCCTCCAACCTCATGGATGCCCAGGACCCCTGAGTGCCTACCGAGATGAAGATCCAATCATCATGGGATGAAGCTACCGGTCCGAGTTCAAGAAAGTGTCTGTGGAAGTCTGTACCCCTCGAAGTTTAGTTTGTCCCTTGTAGTCGCAGTGTAGCCGCTAGTAGCTCTTCGCTAGTGTTGTACCCCCTGTTGTTTTAAGTGAACCTGTGAGTGCTGTTTGTTTGTGTGAATTGCTTGTTGTGTGTGCCAGCGAGGCCCTTGTGCCTTGCGTCCCTTTTATAAAAAGAAAAATATAATAACAAAGAGAACTAAATGAGAACATAAAGAAGATCTTAGGTTCTTCTCTCATCCTATGCTCTTCCCTCTTGCCCTCAAACAGATGCCGCCGAAGCGCTCTGCCAGGATCCAGCAGCGCCAACGGCGCCAGCGCAACAACCGTAGGGAAGAAGAAGTAAACCAAGATGCTGAAGTTCAAGCTGAGAACTCCAACCATGGACAGTTGCCTAACCCTCCGCTCACCACCCTGGCGGAAGTTATGGCACAGCAAACCCGTCTGTTGGAAGCACTTGTGCAGAACAACAATAACAACACAACCAACGCCGTCAGCAGCAAGCACATGGTTTCCAGAGTAAGATGGCTGAGTTTGTCAGAATCAAGCCACCAACCTTTGGAGGATCTGAGGACCCACTCGAAGCTGATGACTGGTTAAGGAACATTCAAAGGAAGCTTGATGCTATCAACTGTGAGGGTAGAGACAGAGTTCTCCTGGCATCCCATCAACTCACTGGGACAGCTTTAGCCTGGTGGGAGAACTACTGTGAAGCCACTGATGATCCCACAACCATCACTTGGGAAGAATTTGTGGAAGAATTCCGCCGCTACCATGTTCCAGAAGGTACCATGCAACTCAAGGCAGATGAGTTTCGTAGGCTGAAGCAAGGAAGCATGTCTGTTAATCAGTACATCCGCAAGTTCATTGAACTATCTCGCTATGCTCCTGAGGAAGTTTCAACTGATAAGAAGAAGCAGAACAAGTTCAAGAAAGGTTTATCTGGAGAGTTAGGAACTCAGATGACTCCTCACATCTATCCTGACTTCAACACCCTGATGAACCAGACCATCCTGACTGAAGAAAGAATAATGGAAATGTCCAAGAGAAGAAGCGCAAGTTCGCAGTTCATGAAGTCCGTCAGCAGGAAAGATTCCAGAGGCCTAGGAACTCCAATTTCCAAGGTCAGAAGAGTCAAGCCCCAATGCAGTTCAGGACTCCATCCAATGCCTCTCGTCAGCCCAGCTTTCCTCAGAGGAGTCAAAACAACACCAAGACTCAGCAGTACAGCAGTGGTCAAGTGACCAACCAACCCAAGGCTTGCTTCAACTGTGGTGACCTTAGCCACTTCATTGCCAACGTCCCCACAAGAACAAGCCAGCTGTTTCCATTCAGTCCAACACTGTGAATGGACCAAGGATGTCTGGAGCCACTCGTGGAACCAACCAAGTCTCCAACCAGCCAGCGAAGACACAGCAGTCCTTCGGACGTGCCCGCGTCAACCACATCCATGCTCAGGAAGCTCAGGACGCACCCGGAGTTGTGCTTGGTGAGTTTCTTGTTGAATCAGTTCTTGCAACAGTTTTGTTTGATTCTGGAGCATCGCACTCTTTCATATCATCAAGTTTTGTGGAAAAGTATAAAGTACCTACAGTACTGCTTAAAACCCCCTTAATAACCCGATCACCCGGAGCTGACATCAAGTGTCACTTGGGTTGTTCGCGGATAAGAATCACCCTAAGTGGGGTAGCCTTTCTAGCTAGTCCTGTGGTACTAAAATCCAAGGGAATAGATCTAATCCTCGGAATGGATTGGTTAACCAAGCATGATGGTGTCATAGCATGTTCCAACAGAACAGTTACAGTGACCAACCATGAAGGAACCCGAGTAGTTTGCCAAGCCCTTGGAAGAAAACCCGACCCTATGGTGTTCTCAATGGAAGCCAAGACTGTAGAAGAAGTACCAGTGGTGAATGAGTATCCAGATGTGTTCCCTGAAGAGTTACCTGGAATGCCACCAGATAGGGATATTGAGTTCATCATTGACCTTATCCTGGAACAGCCCCAATAGCCAAGCGACCCTACCGCATGGCAGCCGCAGAGTTAGCAGAACTCAAGGAACAGTTAAGAGAACTCCAAGAAAAAGGATATATCAGACCCAGCTCTTCCCCCTGGGGAGCACCAGTTCTCTTTGTCAAGAAGAAGGATGGAAGTATGAGGATGTGTGTGGACTACAGATCCCTGAATGAAGTGACCATCAAGAACAAGTACCCTCTGCCCAGGATTGATGACCTGTTTGATCAGTTAAAAGGAGCTAAGTACTTCTCCAAGATTGACTTAAGATCTGGGTATTATCAGCTAAAGATAAGAGAAGCAGATATCCCAAAGACGGCATTTGTATCCAGATATGGTCAGTATGAGTTCACAGTTATGTCCTTTGGGCTAACCAATGCCCCTGCATACTTCATGAATCTCATGAACAAGGTGTTTATGGAAGAATTAGATAAGTTTGTCGTTGTCTTCATTGACGACATACTGATCTATTCAAAGAGTGCCGAAGAGCACGAGCAACATCTGAGAGTAATTTTGGAAAAGCTCAGAACCCACAAGTTGTATGCCAAGTTCAGTAAATGTGAATTTGGCTTGAGAAAGTTGCCTTCCTTGGCCACATTCTGACAGCAGAAGGAGTTGCTGTAGACCCTGAGAAGGTTGAAGCAGTTACCCATTGGCCGCAACCAACAAATGTGTCAGAGATCAGAAGCTTTCTTGGATTAGCGGGTTATTACCGCCGATTCATTGAAGGATTTTCCAAGATAGCCAGACCAATGACAGAACTTCTCAGGAAAGACAAGAAGTTTGAATGGACCCAGTCTTGTGAAAGAAGCTTTCAAGAGTTGAAGAGAAGACTGACAACAGCACCAGTGTTAGTCCTGCCTGACATTCACAGAGATTTTGTCGTCTACTGTGATGCATCAAGACAAGGCTTGGGATGGTGTTTCTAATGCAAGATGGTAGAGTTGTTGCCTATGCATCAAGGCAATTGAAGACTCATGAGCAGAATTATCCCACTCATGATCTGGAGTTAGCAGCAGTAGTGCATGCCCTCAAGATTTGGAGGCACTACTTAATTGGAATTAAGTGTGAAATCTACACGGATCATAAGAGTTTTGAAATACATCTTTACTCAGCCAGATCTGAATCTAAGACAACGAAGATGGTTAGAGTTAATCAAGGACTATAATTTGGAAATCCACTACCATCCCGGAAAAGCAAATGTTGTGGCAGATGCCTTAAGTAGAAAAGCCTACTGCAACTATCTCATGAACCACAATGATCACCTGTCGACCGAGATAAAGAAGCTTAATCTGGAGATAGTGCCTCGAGCTTGTGTGAATAATCTAAGTGTGCAACCAACACTAGATGAACAGATCAGACAAGCCCAGCTCAAGGATCAAGAGTTAATGAAGATCCGTAGCCACACTGGAGAAAACAAAGCCCCAAACTTTAGAGTGGATGATAAAGGAACTCTGTGGTATAAAGACAGAATTTGTGTACCACAGAAGGAAAGTTCCGAGAGATAATCATGGATGAAGCCCATAACTCAGCTTATTCCATCCACCCAGGATCTACCAAGATGTATCTTGATTTAAAGGAAAAGTACTGGTGGAATGGAATGAAGGCAGATATAGCCAAGTTTGTTGCAGAATGTGATGTCTGTCAGAGAGTCAAGGCAGAACACCAGAAGCCTGCAGGATTACTCCAGCCCTTACCAATCCCTGTGTGGAAATGGGACGAAGTAGGCATGGATTTTATAGTTGGTTTTCCTAAAACAAAGAAGGGATATAACTCTGTATGGGTAATAGTGGACCGACTCACCAAGGTCGCTCACTTTATTCCTGTACGAACCAACTATAGAGGAGACAAGTTAGCCCAGTTGTACGTTGACAACATAGTGAAGCTACATGGAGTACCGAGCAGAATTGTCTCTGATAGAGGTACCCAATTTACCTCTAGGTTTTGGAAAAGCTTACACACTGCTCTGGGAACTAAGTTAGATTTCAGCACTGCTTATCACCCTCAGACAGATGGTCAGACAGAAAGGATCAACCAAATCCTTGAAGATATGTTGAGAGCTTGTGCACTGGCCTATGGCAAAGACTGGGAGAAGAGTCTAGCTTATGCAGAATTCTCATACAACAACAGTTACCAAGCTAGCCTCAAAATGTCACCTTTTGAAGTGTTGTATGGAAGAAAATGCAGAACACCCCTGATGTGGTCAGAAGTTGGAGAGCGTTCCCTTACAGGACCCTCCATTGTTAAAGAGGGCAGAAGAAAAAGTTGCTGAAATTAGAGAAAAACTGAAAGAAGCACAGTCTCGTCAGAAGAGTTATTCAGACAAGAGAAGAAGGGATTTAAGTTTCCAAGTTGGAGACTATGTGTACCTTAAAGTTTCCCCAATTAGAGGTACACGTCGTTTCCAAGTCCGTGGCAAGTTAGCACCGCGCTACATCGGACCGTACCGAGTGCTGAAGAAGATCGGTACAGCGGCATACAGGATTGAGCTACCACCAGAGTTGGCAGATGTGCACAACGTCTTTCACGTGTCCCAGCTCAAGAAGTGCTTGAGGATCCCTGAAGAGCATGTCTCTGTAGAAACCTTGGACTTGCAAGATGACCTTCGATATCGGGAAGTGCCGATTAAGATTTTGGATGTAACCACCCGTCAGACCAGAGGATCAACAGTTCGTCTGTACCGTGTTCAGTGGAGTCGGCACACAGAGGCAGAAGCTACTTGGGAACGAGAAGATGCTCTGAGGAAGGAGTACCCTCATCTCTTTGAAGGCGAGCCTGAATCTCGAGGACGAGATTCCTTTAAGGGGGGTAGGTTTGTAACGCCCTGAAAATTCACCATAAAAAAAATTCACAAATCAAATTGAAACCATAATCGGAAGTTTTCAAAATCCTTTCAAAACGTTTCTCTCCCTTTCATTCTTTCTCCTCAGCGCAGCACTATGAGTGCTGACTGCCAATTACCTTTACTGTGCCTTCACTCCTCTGCCTGTCTCGTCGCGTCGAGTCGTCTCGTCACTCGAGTCGTCTCGTCAATCCAAAACCACACGCCAAAGTCATCCTGAGCCATCTCGTCACATTAATTATCTCGAATGACCTGACGACACTGTGCACTATGCTTGAGTCGTCTCGTCGTCTTGAACCTTGTGCCAACACTATGCACTATGCTTGAGTCGTCTCGTCATCTCAAACCACGTGACGACACTATGCACTATGCTTGAGTCGTCTCGTCATCTCAAACCACGTGACGACACTATAAACTATGCTTATGTTGTCACGTCGCGTCGTCACATCAATTCATATCCACGCCAAACTGCTAGTACCCACTTGCCGCGTGCATGCCGCTCCAATCCAGCAGCCTTCTCGTGCTCCGCAGAGCATCACTACGCTGCTCGCTCTAGTCCCGTCGCTACTGCTCGCGCACGCCGCTTCGCTCCACACCTCGCCCTGTGCCACTGCTGCTTCAATCTCGTCGCTCCGCACCGCGCACGCCACAAAGCGACGCACCGCCCTGGCCCCTCTCCTCTCTGCAGCTTGCGTCTACTCAGACCAAAGCCGCACACTGCGCCGAGCCATGCCCACTTGCGAGCACGCGCGCACCTCACTCAAGCACCTTTACCCCACCTACATGAGCCGTCTCGTCACCCCAAAGCTACACGTCAATGCCACCATGCCCACTTGCATGCTGCCACTTGCTTGAGCCGTCTCATCGCACTATCACCCGGCCCCCGCTTGCATGTCCACTTGCATGAGCTGTCTTGTCGCACTATTACCCCGCACGCCAACGCATGACCACTTGCATGCGCTGCAACCGCCCCACACCGCGCATGCGAATCCGCGCCGCAAGTGGCCAAGTTGCCTGACGCGCGTCCCGTCGCTCCAAATTTGCACGCCACGTTTCAGCCCCGTCGTCCCGTCCATGCCGGCAAGCTCCCGCCTCGCCGCGCGCCTATAAATAGCCTTTCCCCACAGCCCTTCTGCCACCGCGCTGCCCAGACCAGTCGCAGGTGAGCCTCTGCCATCCTTCTCTCAGTTCCTCCACCCGACCGAGCGCCGCTCCGTCAATCTCCACCTCCCCGGCCCACTTAATCTACACCTTTCCCTTGTCAACCGAGCACCACCAGCAGCCCAAGCACTCGTGTGCTGCTCGACTTGAAATATTCCCACGAATTTATTTTCGGAATTGATCCATAGCCTCCACTGTAAAATCCGTATCTCCCTCGTCCGAGCTCCGATTGACCTCATTCTTCCTCCTAAATTCATCTAAAATCGAGCTCTAGCCATTCCTACCAGTTTCATCTTTTATAGAGCTCATCTTCTATTTCTTTTGTATTTATTTGTGTTTGTTTGCTTGTTTGCCGGTCGCGTAGCTAGCGGAGAGTACGAGTACGAGGAGGAGGAGGAGCAGGAACCAGGAGCCGAAGACTTCGAGCAGGAGCTTCCCGAGGACGTCAACGAAGGCAAGTCACAATCCGTTTTCCTTTGATCATACTGCTCCTATGTTTTATAAACACAACCCGTAGCAGCCGTTTTATTGCATGAAATGATTGCCCTGATGTTTGCAAAACCTTTGTGTAGTATGACCAAGACCACTGAGCCTTATATTACCTGTCCTAATTTATTCCCTATGAAACTTAGGATATCCATGTATGAATATTATTTACGCATGGATGATTGCCTTGTTATAGAAATGCTTAGGACTGTGTATCACTAAGTGCTCTACTTATATCTAGATTTTGCAAATGTGAAAACCGTGATTGGTGTTGTGTGGTAGTAGTAAGGTTGGGTGATAACTAAAGAAAGATGAATGAATGAACTTGGGTTAGAGCTGAGGTGATCCTGATGATATTTATGGAAGATTAAGCGTCGCCTCTGTGGTGTGCTTATGACAAGTGATATGGGAGATGAATGCCGCCTCTGTGGTGGGTTCATATATGTGGAGATGATTGCCTTGGCTCATATAAGGACCGAGTTGCTTGTGACATCCTACCTAGCCGTTTATTCAGTACGACCACACTACCGTGTATGCGGCACGGCTTAGTCTAAACCCCGCCAGCTAGTCTGTTAATCGCCTGGAGGCTGAGATGCAATGGGAGCCCATGGAGCAGGTGGACGTGATGCAGACGTGTGCGACCCGGTCGAGGCCTAGATCAGAGGCTAGACCCCTGGATAACTCCCATGGCGATTAGTCGGGACGATGCTGTGATGGGTAATGGCTTTGTGAGTCTTCACACCACCCGCGCAGTGGCTTGTGATGCACTCAGATTGTGGGTACAGCGTACAACCTCTGCAGAGTGTTAAAATCTATTCGAATAGCCGAGTCCACGGTCACGGACATGGCTTTGGTTCGCTCCAAGAACTAGCATGGGTGGGTGCTTATCTCCTTGATGCGTGAGTTGTTTTTGAGAATAGGTCCGGCCTTCCGCCGAAGGTTGTCGTGGACGGGTGTCCGGCAACGTAAAACTTGACCAACCCCATAATATCTTAATTTGATGCTTTTGCTAAAATGCTTTATAAACTGAACTCCTGCATGTGTAAAATTTGCTTTATTGCAATGTTAAACCTGATGGCCTTTACCTTGCTACCGCCAAATGCATATATTTATCCATTGATGGTAGGGTAAGGGTTGCGACTTGCTGAGTACTTTTGTACTCATTCTTGCTTGCTGATTACAGAGGAAGATCCAGACTTCGTCGACGCCGACGTGAGGAAGACGATTAAGCTTGGTCTCGTCCGCACCCGAGCTGCCTGTGGCATTAGTCTACCGCTTAGTTGCTTCCGCTATGGTTGAGGACCTAGATGTTATCATCGGGGTCTGGCTTGTACTTGCTGTTTGTTATCTTTTAATATTCTTGTTGCTTATCGATCGACCCTAGCCAGGTCGCGACTTGTAATATCACCTGTTGTAAGACTTGATTGTACCAGCGACTGATCCAGGGACTGGTATAATAAAGTGTTTTAGCTCCTGGGATAACCGGGGTGCTTCACGTACGCGGTGGCGGCGGTCGCCCTTCACGGCGACCAGTACGTGTCCTGCCACACGGTGCCGTTCCCCTACGCCGTGTACCAGTGTCACGTAGCGCTGGGATCGTACGGCGCATACAAGGTCTCGCTCCGTGGCCTCCGCGACGGCGCAGCCGTCGCCGTGCTCGCGTTCTGCTACTTCGACACTGCCGGATGGAACCCGGCTCACCCGGCGTTCGAGGTGCTGCACACCACACCCGGCGGCGCGCCGGTGTGCCACTTCACGACGTACGGCAACCTAGCCTTCGTCAAGACGGCGACCACCGCCTAAGGTTGCTACATCAAACAATCTATGACATTCCAAATCTATAGTAATGTTAATGGCCGGCTGGGGTTCTTTCCTGCTCTCTAGATATCAACAAAAGCATATGGTCTGCACGAAAACCGTACAAATTCAAAATGACCGTGTGCACTCTAGGTCAATGGTCCGTCTGTTTAATATGAACGGTGCTAGTACTAGATTCGGCAGAAATAAGCTTTGAAGGATGATGTATGGTTTGTAAAGGGCCCGGTTTGGCTCTATAACTGCATTGTATCTTGTGTGGCAAGTGTTGGTGTGTGGACTGCTGGTTCATGCCCCGCTTTCCTGTGTTATCTGATTGTGCAAGTGACAATGTTGTGGTCTAGCACCAAAAATAGTTGTATCGTGCTACATATGTGTTTGAATTACCCCTCCTCGCTCTATAGCCCATATGATGGGGAATTGGCTAGCAGGAGTGAATCTAGTAGAGAAAAAAAAACTATTTTAGTAGGGGCGGCTGCCCTATGTTGGGGTATCTGGCGTTGTCATAATGATATATGGTTTTTGACAATGTCAAGTATACTTCCTTTATGCAGGCTGTTTTCAGGGGAACGTACTGGCTGCGGTTTTGGGCTTTGCTGCAGTGTGATGCGCTGTTCAGCGAGCCTTTCTATAGAGATTCTTGCCATGGAGTTCTTCGCGAGGAATGGATGGAAATTCAATAATAGACTTTGTCTTTAATTTTGTCCCTTGATCTCAGCCGGGAAGCTGAAGAAACGTAATAAGTCCGAACACTATATCCGAACGTTATGTGCAGAAACGTAGAGGCGGAAAACTATTTCCATTTTCTAAAAAAATATGTGTTTGAATGAACTATATGCTATTTTGGACCTACTTTTATGCAGACCATTAATTCCACAAAGTGTTGGCCAAAGACGTTATTAACCAGAATAACGTGAGATGAATATTTTTGTTTGTTAATTCTTGTTCTATTACTTACGATATTTGAATTCCAGGTCTGCGGGATATTTCCATCCATGACTGGGTATTGACGATGCACATGAGTGCCATCATATATAAAGGGGAGTTTTGTATGGTGGCATGGTGTTCCCCTCCTACTAATAATGGTAGTATTTTTAAAGATAATATTTATAGTACAAGGGTACGTAATATGGAAGAAAAATGTGGTCTGAATAGTTCGTTGTACGGTACAAGTTGGGCCGAGAGGGGTGCAGCCGATGCGCTGTGCCCTTGCCGGCGGCGCAAATCGGTGGCGAAGGCCTTGCGTTTCGAGCAGAGAAGGAGGGCCGTCGTGCCCTGAAGCAAGGTTGCCGATGGATGGCTGGGGCAATGAAGGATCAGACAATTAATGGACGGCTACAATGGGGCCCAAAATTCACAAACCCGACCATTACAATGATACTCCCTCCGTCCCAAAATGTAAGCATTTTTTGACTTTTCCGCATCACGTTTGACCGTTCTTCTTATTCAAATTTTTTTATAAAAATGCAAAACAAATAAGTCATGTTTAAAGTATATCTAACGATAAAACAAATTGTAACAAAATAAATAATACTTTTATAACTTTTTTGAATAAGACGAATGGTCAAACGTGATCTTCCAAAGTCAAAAAATGCTTACATTTTGAGAACGGAAGTGGTACTATTAAACTCGCTAAACTGAAGCATTAAAGAGCGGATGTCCCATGGAGGCTGCAGTGTTTCTCAAGCTTACTGTAACGAAGCAGGAATGACGTAGGGGTTGGTGAGTCGGTGACATTTGTGTTGTCGGCAAGATGTGTAGCTGAGGCGGAACGAACATGATTGTCTGGGGGTTTTTTTTTTTTTTGAACTGACTCTTCTTAATTACTTATGTTTTCTTTCGCAAAAGTAATTTTTAATTGTTTGGACGTCTTTATCACTTATATACATATTTGAGACCATTTTTATTATCCACATTTGTCGTGCAGCACAGAAAACTCGGGTGTCCGTGCCTGTTATGCCCTGTCATCATATGTGTGTTGTTATTGTGTATTTGTACTCCTACATGATAGCAGACATTCCACCAGTAGCGGTTATTATCAAGCTAGCATTGTTTTCTATCTGTATTTTGTCCTCTCAAAATATAGAAGTAAAAAAAATGTTGTGCCAAATAAAAAGAGGGGAAAGTCAGAATTGAAGTGCTCAGCAATTGAAGTACTTAGAACATAAGGAAGTTTTCAAGTTGAAGCAGAATGCCAGAAATGAAAACAACAGGAATCCAACTATCCATAATACTAGACTTAAGTTAATTGCATGCTAAAATTTTGATGAAATAGTTGATTTCAAAACATGGCACATGATAGTGCCTACTACTCTCTCGGTTTCGTTATATAAACATTTGAAGCATTCAAAAATTTGTAAGCATTCCTAAAGATTAGACAAAATTTGGTGGGTTGGTGAGTGGGTGATGGAGTTGAGGTAAAATGAAGGGTATATGTGACTTTTCTCAGCTTGATTATTTTTGCCTCGGGATTCTATGAATCTTTACATTGTGGAATTGAGGGATCCGAGTACATCTACTAATTCCATTCTGAATGTTATTCCCGGTTGTCTTATTCGCTGGCATGTCATGCGTTCATGGGTGGGCGAGGGGCCAATCTTTTGTGACATACGCACAGGTGCGTCATCCTTGTAATATTGGATATAAATAATAAAAATCATCGCTTTCTATGTGCATTAGGAAAACCATCAATTTGCCAGGAAAGGTTTGTTTTGCTGAGACTGATATCGCATTGTCTTTTTTCAATCATTCTTTTATGTTTCAATTTTGGATGTGGTTCCGAGCTAAGCATCTAAATAACTATATTTGTCGTGCATGTAGTGCGCGCGTGTGTGTGTGTTATTTTAGGAACTCAAAATGAAATATATTTCTCAACAAGAGAAGTGCAGTAATTTGTCTAACATTTCAGGGAATAGTGGTTTCAACTTTCAAATCCTAACACAAGCGATGCAAAAGGGAGAATATAGTGGTTGCGCAGCACCATGCTTAGACTCTATTGCTCGAGATCAAAACTTTAGCCAGAGGCAAATCAATGCCGCAAGCAGGGATATCACTAACAACTCAAGGCCATGGGATTGGGAAGGCGATGGAATAACAGTAAAAATAAAAAGAACTGTATGTATAGCAGATTTACATTAATCAGAGGCAAAATATGATAATAACCACAGATGACGGGGGCAACTGATGAGCAATCCAGCATAAGAATCTAATGAACCCGGGAATCACAGGAATCTAATCAACCTATCACTGAAATTAATTAAAGATAACCACCCATAAACGTAATTACTATATCCAGCACAGGAATCTAATCAACACAGCTAAGCAAGTTACTTTATGTCTAAATGAAATTGACTTAACCAATAGTTTAATTTTTTAACAAGAGATAGAAACTAACTTAGCACCAAATCTTGACCGGTTAGGCTGTGTGTTGGACTATTTTGTTTAATTTAAGTCATAATGATGTGGATATATATAAGACACAAGTTTCCTCTTTTTATACAAATCACTTTAATTCAGAGATACAAACTAAAAGCTAGATACATTTCTGGAGCCTCCTAAAAAACAATGACGAAGATGAGTCAAAAAATAAAAGAGGAATGCTTTGTACTTGAAACCATGGTGATGGGGATTTTCGCTAGTTATATATTTTAACTTTAGTAATATGTTTCAATTTTAATAATATGTGACACATAAATTGAATGAACTTTTTCTTATTATGGTTTGATATTTGGCTATAATATTACCGTGGTGAACAACTATATGCAAAGACACTACAATATGGATACAAGTATTCTAGCCCTCCTCACTCATAAGGAAACGAGGGGCCGGGGGTTACTCTCACAATTACTTAAGGTCTAGTGCCGGATCTACTAGTCATCGCCTTTGAGCTGGATGGACCTCTAAAGGTGGATCATATATGTTTGCTTCATCTATTTGTTCACTATGCAATCTTCCACATACCGACATCATTTGTAATCTGCATATGTGACCATTGCCACTCTTAATAGAAAGAGACACCGCCTACTCTGTACATAAAGAAATCCACCAAGATGACGAACAGGATTGTCTTGTGGTGAATTATCCTTTCCAATTCAGCTAAAAGGATTCCTTTCCCGAATCACTTATGTTTTTTTTTTTTGGACCTTTATAGTTTTTTTTAACCTATATGAGAACATCTTTATGACAAACATTTCTCTTATCTTACAGTGTAGACGCCCTGGCCTTTTGTGCGGTACCAGTGTATCATATTATTATGTACATGATAACAGACATTCCACCAACAGCAATTTTGATCCAACTACTTTGTTCTATTTGGAGCGTACTTCAAAAGCATAGCAATCGTAAAAATAGAAACTAAGAAAAGCAAGAATTGAAGCATTCGACAACTAAAATACCAAAGCTTAGCACATAGAAAAGTTAATTAGCAATGTAATATCATTGATGATACACATGAAAACCTGAGGAATCCAAGAAAACATGAGGTTGGACTTGTGCTAATTTCGAGCAAAGTTTCGATGAAACTTTCAACATGAAAGAACCCACTCCAGAGATTAATGTTTCCAAATCCTGATATATATATACGTATAAACAAGGGCTTCTCTAGTTGTTCTTTTTGTTGGAGTGCGACGGGGAGGTGCTCACGGGTAGATTAGTGTGGCGAGTGCGTGGTGACGCACTCACAAGAGCATCATCCATATTATATAGTACATAAAACAAACGTCATTTTCTATGCACATTAGGAAACCATCAACTTGGCAGGATGAGCAAATATCCTAAATGAGGCTTCAGAACTTGGTGACGTGGTTACAAGAGCCATATACTCAATAGAGCATCATCCTTACGATGACCGAGATTGTTGCTAACAACGTGAGGCTTGAGAATCAGCAGTGGAGATCACATCACACAACTGGTCGGTTTGCCATTCGGTCCTGTTAAAAACACGGTTAGTCAAAAGCAATCGGACATATAGCATTTCTCCCCACATTGATTTTGATTACATAACAAATTAACTGATCCATCAAAATTAAATGAACAGTGTTATTGTAGATTTTTTTTGTGTGTCGTTTGGCAATTGACAGAAAGGGATTGGAATTGGGATAGGGAATTGAGGTGGCAAATATAGACTTTTCATTCATCCGTCATATTATATCTCAACCCTCATTTTTTTTATAGGGCCACTTGTTAAGGTGAACAGCAAGGGCTATATATACCGGATCTAGGCCGAGAGCTAAAAACCACCCAACAAGATCGAACAAAGGTTCCTTCCTTTCTTCCCACTCTCCCCCGCTCAGAATATTGAAACCATATATCTATCCAAACATGCATCCATCCACATTCCTTCTGATCGTGGTGGCCGCCGCTGCTGCGGTCGTGCATGGCCTCCCAGCCGCTAACACTCCGGCGGCAGAGTTCTGGGAGCGAGCACTCCCGGGCACGCCTATGCCAGATGCCATTGCTGATCGTGTTCAGAAAGGTACTTTGATTCCTGCTCACTACGGTTACCGTATCTTGGTAAACACATGTAATTAGTGACGTCTTTAATCTCTGTATGTCCAGAGTTATCACTATAACGTTCTAATAAATAAGTTGTAAAAGATACATTACGACTTGATAAAGCACGGAGACACTGAGATGAGTTGATACAGCAGTTGAAAGATACATTAGATTTGGTATAACGTTCTAATGATCAATCTAGCTAATAACTTGATTTAGATATACCAAATCACAAAACAGGACTACGAAAATATTGAAAAAAAATCTAATCTACCGTTTCCACTAATTACTGATTTATGCATGTCCCGTAGGCATTGATCACTCACCACTTGTGGCACACTACACCGCATCATCGCCCAGTATCAGTGCCTGCACGCTCTTCGACTCTACTTGCAGCCCGCAGATGGTGGCCGAGACAGGCGTCTTCTTCCACGAGACCCAGCTGCGTCCGGGCAGCACCATGACGCTCTCCTTCCCCGCCGAGGCAGATCCGGCCATTCTCCCGCGCCACGTCGCCGAGAAGGTCCCGTTCGCCAACCTCGACGACGTCCTCGCCGCCTTCAACATTCCAACAGGCTCCGCCGAGGCGGCTCAGGTGAGCGACACCCTGAGCCGGTGCCAGGCGCCGCCGATCGCCGGCGAGGCCAAGTCCTGCACCACGTCCCTTGAGGCCACCGTGCAGAGCGCCATGCGCATGCTCGGCGCCGGCGACAACCACGACGGCGGCGACGTGTGGGCGGCGGCGTCGGAGCTCCCCCGCGCCGGCCTGCCTCGCCAGCCGTACGCGGTGGTGGCGGCGGCCCCGGTCGACGGCGGCAGCTACGTGTCCTGCCACACGGTGCCGTTCCCGTACGCCGTGTACCAGTGTCACATAGCGCGGCAGGGGTACAGGGCATACAAGGTCTCGCTCGCCGGCGTCCGCGACGGCTCAGCCGTCGCCATGCTAGCGTTCTGCCACCTTGACACCGCCGGATGGAACCCGGCTCACCCGGCGTTCGAGGTGCTGCAGACCAAACCCGGTGGCTCGCCGGTGTGCCACTTCATGTCGTACGGCAACGTGGCCTTCGTCAAGATGAATTGAGGAGACCACAGCCTAGCTTGCTACGGCTACACTCAAACAACCCACGACAGGCCATCCAACTAGTACAGTTCATGGACCGTCTTCGTTTCATTCCTGCTCTGGGTGTCAATATGCTGGCCTCTGCACGAAAAACGTAAGTGTCTGTAAGAATAAAAACGGTGCTACCAGTACTAGCCTTGCCAAAAGTAAGCGTGTTGAGGTTGTGTGCAGTGGTTGTGTGCTCTTATTGCAAGTGTGTCCAGTCTGTCATTCTCTTTCTGAATCTTCTGTCAGTGTTGTGGCATAGCGCCGAATATATTTGTATCCTGCTCCTCTATATATGTTTGTATTGAACATGCATGTTTGAATGAACTATGTAGTATATATTGTGCCTCCCAAATACATAGTTACCCAGCATATACCGGTCAGCCTTCAATCTTCTAGTCAGCTTTCTATGTGCCCCTATGCTCATCTAACCCTGGCCTGCTTCCACCGAGTTTTGAGCATCAAACGAAGTTGGACAAGAAGAATTTTGAAAACACACACCTGTATATCCAATTTAGTACTAAAAATAAAAGTCAATATTGTTGTAAAGTTGCATCGACTGAGAGTGTGGCAAAGGTTCAATACTTTTATTTTACTAAATGCTGAGATATGATCCAATATCAATACAAGATTATATCATATTTTAAAAAATGAAGTACTTGATTACTTTACTTGCCATACCAATAGCAGGGTTAATATACATATAACCAATGGTGAACGAGGTACCAGATATATACATGGTTAAGGATCTGATGTGTATACTAAAAATACCTCGTCTACTTTGGCACTAGTCAGATATATGTGTAACCAGGAGGGCATGTGCCCCTATGCTTCTAAAAAGCACTCTCTTCGAGGAAGCTAAAAGCACTCTCTTCGAGGAAGCTAAATGCAGACACATTATATATATTGTTAGTATTTAACTAGTGGAGAGCATCTTTATTATCATGCAGCACCGACGGCCTGGCCTTTTATGTGTCTTATTGTGTGTTTGTACATGATAGCACACATGTCACTAGTAGAGTATTTAATTAGTGGAGGGCATCTTCTTTATTATCATGCAGCATGGATGGCCTGGCCTTTTATTATGTACTATAATCGTAGGTGTCTTATTGTGTGTTTGTACACGATAGCACCAATGTTATTAGTAGAGGATTTGATTGAGAATTCGATTATCTTTTTTGTCTTAATAAATAAACATTTCACACTTTAAAAATTAGTCTCACATTCAAAGGATATTAGTTCAAATCATGGCACAAGCGATCGAGTGTTTCCGGTTGTCTTATCCGTTGGCGTGACATAGAGGTGCATCCGGCTGGGCGAGTGGCGAATTTGTACTTGATGACGTGCGCACGTGTGCGTCATCATTTTCTGTGCGCAATAGGGAACCAATCAACTCGACGAAAATAGTCTAAGAACGAATGTCCTATTGGCAGGTTTTAAATGCCATTATTTCATAGTTCTGCCCTTTGTGGTAGTGTAAATTAGTTTGTCTCCCAGCAACCCATACCGATCGCTCAATAGAGAGGAACCGACGATCTTCCAATATGAGAAAAAAATTAACATCATCTAGAGTAGATGTACTTATCGGTACATCTTTGACGCTTGAAAACTTAACTACAAAAGGAACTATTTTTAAGATAATCGCAAAAAAAAAAGGAACAATTTTTTAAGAAATCCATGCTATATCAAATGTTGAGTTACTATATACGCACAAGTTGCACCCAAAAGCCTAATGTATGGAGTAATGTTGAACAGCTGAGCCACTTAGTAGAAAAGGAAATGGCACAAAGCTGTCTTGGAAGCATGTATCCATCCATGCTCCTGATGACCATGGTGGCCGCCGGTGCCGCCGTGGTGCATGGCGGCCACCCAGTGGCTAACACTCCGGCGGCACAGTTCTGGGAGCAGGCCCTCCCGGGCACTCCGATGCCCGATGTCATCGCTGATCTGGTTCGAAGAGGTAGTTATTCGTACTACCGTCCATAGATCAAACAATTTATTATGGCGGGTCTCTGGTGATCAGTAATAACTTTAACTGTAAATTGTGGATCAACTTACATGCATGGAGCTTGAATGAACCGTTGTGTTATCCATCTACATATGCAGTCAGTGATCACTCGCCTCTGGTGGAGCGCTACTCCGCACTGCCTGGTACAGCCAACCTGTGCATAATCTACAACACAAACCTGCCAAGCGCGGAGGCTAGGAACTGCAGTTACCTCTTCTTCCACGAGGCGCAGCTGCGTCCGGGCAGCACCATGGCTTTCTCCCTCCGAATTTTTTTTCAAAATAATATTATTTTATTTGGAATTTACAAAAATAATATCGAAATCAAAAAAATTACAGAAATAATACCATGTCGTACGTTGAACGCACGAAAACCCAATTTTCGTGCGTTGAACGCACGAAAACTCGATTTTCGTACGTTGAACACACGAAAATACGAATCTTCGTACTTTGAACGTACGACAATATAAAATATGCTATAGAATCCTATTTTCGTGTGTTGGTTGCACGAAAATTAAGTTTTCGTGTATCCAATGTGAGACAATAGGTCCAGATACAATAAAAAATGAAAAAAATGATGAAAATACATATTTAATAATTTTCGTGCGTTGAACGCACGAAAATAGGAAATAAATTTTTTTTCAACATGCAAAATCGATTTTGGCTATTTTATGATGCAAGCCTTTACTTTGTTAAGTTACACAAGTTTTTCTAACGTTAGGAAGGGGGATTCTTGCGCAACGGAACAAGAAAAAGTGTTGTGTATTTTTGCATGACATAAGCTACCTATTTTTTATTTTTTAACACAAATCTGATGGTTCATGCTAGTTTGTCAAAGAGAAGATGTGTTTACATTATTTTAATTCCTGATCCAAAAAATTATACAGCTTATTGCTTGAAAACTTATTGCTTGAAAAAACACAAAATATTTTGTGATATATAATGTAAACACATCTTCTCTTTGACAAACTAGCATGAACCACCGAATTTGTGTTAAAAAATAAAAAATATGCAGCTTATCTCATGCAAAAATACACAACACTTTTCCTTGTTCCGTTGCGCAAAAATCCCCCTTCCTAACGTTAGAAAAACTTATGTAACTTAACAAAGTGAAAGCTTGCATCATAAAATAGCTAAAATCGATTTTGCATGTTGGAAAAAAATTAATTTCCTATTTTCGTGCGTTCAACGCACGAAAATTATTAAATATGTATTTTCATCATTTTTTTCATTTTTTATTGTATTTGGACCTATTGTCGCACATTGGATACACGAAAACTTAATTTTCGTGCAACCAACACACGAAAATAGGATTCATAGCATATTTTATATTGTCGTACGTTCAAAGTATGAAAATACGTATATTCGTGTGTTCAACGCACGAAAACCGAGTTTTCGTGCGTTCAACGTACGACATGGTATTATTTCTGTAATTTTGTCATTTTGATATTATTTTTGTAAATTCTAAATAAAATAATATTATTTTGAAAAAAAATTCCTCACCTCCCGGCAGAGGCGGCGCCGCCCATCCTCCCACGCGACGCCGCCGAGCGGGTCCCCTTCGGCGACCTCCGAGCCGTCCTCGCGGCGTTCGAGATTCCGGCAGGCTCCGCCAAGGCAGCGCAGGTGGAACGCACCCTGCGCCTGTGCCGGGCGCCGCCGCTCGCCGGCGAGGTCAAGGCCTGCGCCACCTCCCTGGAGAGCACCGTACGTGCAGAGCGCCATGGACATGCTCGGCGCCAGCAACAACAACGGCGTGTGGGCGGCCTCGTCGGCGCTCCCCGCCGCCGGCCTGCCGAGCCAGCCCTACGTTGTCCAGGCGGCCACCCCGCTCGGCGGCGGCGGCGGCGGCGACCGCTACGTGGCGTGCCACATGATGCCGTTCCCGTACGCCGCCGTCTACCAGTGTCATATGTCGCTGGAGCTGCCGGAGAAGGTGTACGTGGTCCCGCTTCGCGGCCTCGGCGATGGCGCGGCGACCGACGTGTTGGTCCTCTGCCACCTCGATACCTCCGGCTGGAACCCGGCGCACCCGGCGTTCGAGGCGCTGCACACCCACCCTGGCACGCCGGTGTGCCACTTCATGCCGTAAGCCAATCTCGTGTTCGGTAAGAAGAAGGCGACCGAGGCGTAGGGGTGTGCTACGTACGTACACCGTACCCAAACAATCCATGATCAGGATGGGATCATATAATTTACAATATAGTACGATAATAACGGCCTTCTTCGTTTCTTTTCTAGTCTGAATATGTATCAACATGCATGGTCACCGCACAACAATAAGAGGACCGTGTGCTTTCGAGTTCAGTTCGTGTGTAATAGCTTATCTGGCAGAAATAAGCGTACGTGTATGGATTGTGTGGGCATCATAGGATGGGACTCGAGGTTTTGTTGAAGCTTCAAGTGCTGTCTGTCGAAGGTGTTGGTGTGTGGGCTCTTACGTGTTGCAAGTGTTGGTACCTGTTAGAGTCTTGTCTGAATCTTGGTGTCTATTGTGGACTACGCCTAATACTATATTTGTTTCGTGCTTCTGTTTACGAATACACATTTCATTCGTGACTATATAATGCGACTCTGGATTGCACAGTAGTTACTTCATTGGTCAGCATATACACCATGTCAACATATTGCAGTTGGAAAACTTCATTTGTCAGCATATATTTCTTTCAGATCGGAGTTCTCGTCCATAGCATATCCGTTTGGTATGGTAATCCTAGATAGTGGAATTTGTGGCTCTTTCAAGGTTTCTTGTCTCCTATCAGTGGAGTTGGTGTTGATTGAGATGTTTTTGTAGTCAGGGGATGTAACAAGCTTCAATATTAATGAAATTCTTTTTTCGCAAAAAAAAATTAAGCCAAACAGTCCATATAAGAGGACAGCCGTGTGACCATGTCATCACCGAAATGGACGTCTCAACATACCTCCAATCCACATAGTTTAATTAGATCAAAATCATGATTCCCCTGCATGACTCCTGTTGATCGTTGTTTATACTAGATCTACAGGCGCGCTCCGCCGCGCGTGAACCAGGCCGTGTTTTGCATCGACGCGGCTCTTTAGTGATGTTGATGCACTGGCCTGTCTTCTCGCCTGAAAACAGAAGCCCGCATGCTGTGTCTTCTTGCCTGGTTATCCTCCACGCGACCACGCATGCAATTCCTCATCGTTGTTGCACTTCGTTCTCTCTCTCCAACCATGTCTGCGCTCCGGCGGCGCTGCCTTACAGCATCTCTAAGCTTCCCTCTTCCACATTTTCTGTCTCTCTACTCAAACAGCGACAGAAGCCACAAGACGCGAGACGTCGTTCGGCTTGCCCAAGGCTAGCGGCCGGGCCGCGTCGCCCCTCCCGTGCTTACATGCGCCGCCGTTTGAGGTCGTCCGTTTAGTCACGCACGGGCCACGCCATTCGATCCCACCCGCGCATGCTCGTGGCGCTGCCCCGCAGCGCATCGAGTGCCTGTTGTCATCGCCCTTTGTCCATGTCGCCCTGCACTGGCGCGCGAGGCCGCCGCTGCAGACCGCGCACAGGGTTTCAAACGGAGTGCTTGTTGAGCTAGCCCTCTCGACAGAAGCTTGGGCGAACCTTATCAAGAGACACGACTATGGACAAATCGAGGCAACAATGGAGCCGACGACCGGGAGGGAGAGAAACGGAAAGGAGGAGGAGATGGCGCATCAGAATATGGCAGCGGGCTCGATCGGTACACCCCGGTCGGCCCACAGATGGTCGGAGAACCAGGGGCCAGCAAAACCAGGCCCAATGACCGTCAAAAGGGAATCAAAGCCGGTGGAAGGAGGCTGGCCCAGACAACCATGAGAGCGGAGGTGAGAATGGGCCGTGAAGCAGCAGAACGGGAGGAAGGACGATCTGGGGTACGCGAAGACCAGCCCAGAGCTGAGCGCAAGGAGGACCCGAAGTCGAAGAGGAAGGCAGTAAAAATGACGTGTCGACACCGTAAACAGGCCACGAGGGTAGAAATGCTGTGGGAAGCTGTAGGCTCCCACAGTTGAAGATTACTAGAGAAAAAGGCGCGCTACGCTGCGCTCAGAGAGGCTTCATTGATCAACTTTCAGAAGTATAAAATTAGCAGTATGACTTCCTCCTGACACAGTCTAGAAAAATCTCGGTCCCGTGGCCTCTCTCTCTTCCGATTTTTTATTTCTTTTCCCTCTTTCTCTCAAGATTCTTTGCACCTGCTCTCTCTCACGCATGCCTGCCTGTGGTCAAGCAAATAGCTCATGTATGCCAAACAGAAAACACGCACAGGCCACAAACCATCAAGCTGTCAGGTCCAAGCAAGGACAAAGCAGACATAAGACGGCTAGACATCAGCTGAGGTAGGCCAAAAACGTACTATAAAAAATGAGCCAACCGCAAGGCACGAAAGCCAAAGGAGCGACCGCGTGCGGGCCATCTGCAGGTCGCGGTGAAGCAGACGCGGGTGATTGTGAGAACGCCACACCACCTCAAAAACACGTGCCGCACTGTGAAAGTTCCACGTGAGCCAAAACGCCGTGCGCTCGCGGAAGCTATGCGCTTTCAGCTTTAGACTACTAGATATTGTGGCGCGCTCCGCCACGCCGTCTAGCCATGGGTTTGTCTTTTTTTTTCTAAGATATAAGAGGCATGTTACCAACAATGAACTGTTCGTGCAAACATATTATGCAGATTACGTCTTCGCTATGCCAATCACCTTGAAGATTAAATTCAGCCGGCTTGACATGGTTCAGTTACGAAGCAACAATTCCAACAAATGAAACAAAGGGCACCATATAAACAAAGGTCCGGCATCATGGAAAAACATTTTAAATTGTCTATGCAGTAGAAACATGAGGCTAACACATTAACAGAGATAGAACAAAATGGTATGTGTTACAATATCTGCACTGTTGCTGTTGTCACAGTGTCAAGCATATTATTGGTAGCATAACTGTTAGACTTCAGCCTAATTCTTTCTGCATCAATGTCGACTGAAGTCTTGCCCATAGAGTTGAATCCAGGACCTAAATAAGAACATTAAACAAATTAAAAATTGATCAGGTATCTGTGTTGCAAAAATAGAGGCATAATCTTCTTAATAAAAGGAAGAACAATTTACCTCCCATCTCTTCAACGAATCCAGGGGATAAATTCTCAGTGTACTGCTTGTGCTAGCACCAAGCATGCGAATTCCATCAAGACATTTGTGCACCACCACTCGCGTCCTCATGCGACTCAGCTTTTGGAACAGCCCTCGCAATCTTCGCAAATCTGCTCCCACGGCCACCACCGCCAGCGCTCTACAATTGCTTCTGCTCCCCTCCAGATTGGAGGTCGATCGACCGTCCGTAGTAGTCATAGAACAGGAGGGAGCAGTCGGATGTAGGAGTTGAAAAGTGCAAATACAAGAACCACAACCTCCTGAAATGTATTTGTTCCTTCCCTTTTAGCTTACTGAAGATTTGCTTTGTTAATAATCGGCAATACACTGAAGTGGTCTGCACCATTTAACAGATTAAGGGACAATCTGCGTATAGGTTCTACACGCAGAAAACTAAAAAAAAAAATTCAGTCAGTCAGATTATGGATCATTTACTTTTGGTTTTTAGAAAACATGATCAGAAAAAGAACAGAGTAACCGGCAAGGCATCCTGAACTGGGTGCACTATCCAAACAGGCAAAAAGGGAATGAATCCCAGAGAATGTTGTCTCTTGGCAAAATCGCCATGACACTATGAAGCTCATCAATACAATAGCAGTAACATGATTTTGACACGATTTGACAAACACATCTTTTAAGTTCGTAACACATAGGTATTTCTCTTGACAAACTAAAGTGGATCATGCATATTCAGATTTTCAATACAGACAGAGGAAGCAGAATGTTCCAACTTATCGAGCAGCATCAGATGTAACAGAAGAAATTTCACAGGTAACAGATGCAATAAAAAAAAGGCACCAGCAGATACTCTGCATAATATGTTTGCAGCCCTGTTTGGACATTCAAATCAGCACAGAAAAAATATGTGGAACAACCATCAGAAATACTCCGGAGAAGGTAAGTTATATGGCAATAGGTGAAATAAGTAATTATAAATCCTGTTGGAACAACAGAATTAGCATAGTATTGTGAGGAAGGAATAAGAAGCAAATGGAACTGATCCAGTAATTTTTTTCGAAAATCGATTTGACCCAGGTCACAACAGCACCCACAACAACGGAAGCCAGTTTGGAAGGAAACAATTAGCAGTAGCAACAAATTAACTTTGGAAGCAGTTTCGAGCGATCATTCGCAATGGATAACTTAGTAGCTGTATAAATCGAAATCCCTTGCCTGTTCACTTCCTGAGGATCAAACTAACTCTTGGGATCTGCAGGGCATGCTCAGAAGCACATAGGGGAATACACGGTACTAATTCCAACAATGCAATGAACAATACGACCAAATCCTATTCGTCAATAAAACAGAAGGTGGGAAAATGTTTTGCCTTGCCGATATTTCGTCGAACAAGTTGTGGGCGTCCTGGAAGATCTTGTCACTGCCGGAGGCGGCGTCTCTCATGGCCGCCCACGTTGTAGAAGTGTCTGCCGGAGTAGTAGATGGAGCAGGAGCATCCTCAGGCAGCTGCGGAGGAGGAGGAACGGGCGACGCGTCCCACGGCAGCGCCTGTCGCTCCCTGGCGCAGTTGGCCCGCCGCGCCCCGGGCCTTCCCGCCGTCGCGCGCGCCCTTGGGCGTCCCGCAGCGGCGCCCGCCGCGCCTCGATGCCAATGGCAAGACGCGCCGTGCATCCCCCTCAGGCGCGCAGCCCCTGCTTCGCTCGCCCGCCTCCTGCGTCGGACCGCGCGTCGTCCCGCGCAGGGTCGCCGCCGCAGCCACACAGGAGAGGCGTCACTGCCGCGCCTCGCTCCGCGCAGGGTCGACGCCGCGGCGCCCCAGCCTCCCGCGTGAAGCTCGCACCTCGCCTGACGCCGCACCACGACCCGCCCGCAGCGCCGCGCCGTGCTCCCAACACCGCTCCGCCGCAGGAACGACGGGCCGAGAAAACCAGGCCCGACGTCCGTCAGAAGGAGATCAGAACGAATTGGAGAACGACGCCGCAGTCGGACGGTGAGAGCAGGCGCTGGCGGCGCGTGGCTGGACGCCGCAGCGGCGCGGGGTGGGTGCGGTGGCGGCGGGGGCGGGCGGGCGGGCGGGGCGGCGTGGGGCAGCGGCGCACGGGGGCAAGCGAGCGGGCACCGAAACCAGGCTCGGCGTCCTTCAAAAGCGAAGCAAAACAAACTGGTCTGGTCTGGAGACCACGCGGCAGGCTGGAAGGTGGACACCGTAGGCCAAAAATGCTCAGAGAAGGCCCTGGCTCCCACAGATGGAGATTAGTATACAACATTGAATTAAGATTTGAAAAGTCTTCCTTAGTCGTTTAACTCATGTTCCTGCACATTAGAAGGTTCATCGAAAGAACCCTAAATCGCAGAGCAGATATACACCTGCTCAGAAAATGATGAATAAATAAAAATACTCAGCAAGGGCGATATATACCCGGCCATCGGGAGCCAGCAACCATACAATCATAGCAAGCCTCCCTCCTTAGTTTCTTTCGCTTTACGGCATGAGTAGTAGTGATCAAGGAATGCGTCCTTGTTCGCTTCTCCTAGACCGGGGCGGCCGCCGTCGCGCACGGCCACCCCTGCCGCCATCTCTCCGGCGGCGCGGTTCTGGGAGCAGGCCCTGCCAGGCACACCGATGCCAGAGGACATCGCGGACCTTGTCATCACTCGCTTGTTGTACGTAGCGTCAAGATATCTATCGTTTCTGTGGAATGAGAAATATATATGTCATCGATCACTCGCTGTCCTAGGAATGACAGGCAACGATCAGTCGCCTGTGGTGGTGCAGCACTACCCAGCTTTTCCCAGCCTCAGTTTGTGCGGCGCTTGGACCGGAATGTGCCCGGCGAGCATGGCGGCGGGGACGGGCATCTTCTAACTTCTTCCACAAGGCGCAGCTCCGCCGGGGCACAGCACCATGGCGCTCTCCTTCCCGGCGGAGCCGGAGCCGCCCGTCCTCCCGCGCGATGTCGCCGACAAGGCACCCTTCGGGAACCTAGCCGACGTCCTCGCCGCGTTCAACATTGCTCCAGGCTCCGCCGAGGCGGCGAACGTGGCGGCCACCCTGCGCCTGTGCACGTCGCCGCCGAAACGCCGGCGAGGTCAAGGCGTGCACCACCTCCCTGGAGACCACCGTGCGTAGGTCCACGGACATGCTCGGCGACGCCGACGCCGACGACGCCGACGTGTGGCGGCCACGTCGATGGTTCCAGGCGGCCGCACCGGCATGCTGCCGCGGCAGACGTACCGGGTCGAAGCGGCCGCCACGCTCGACGACGACCGCTACGTGGGCTGCCGTTCCCGTACCGCGTGTACCAGTGTCACATGACCGCGCTGACGGACAAGGTCTACGTGGTCTTGCTCCGCGGCGTTGGCGGCGGGAGCCCGGCTGCTGACATGTTGGCGTTCTGCCACCACAACACCGCCAGGTGGAACCCGGCTCGCCCGACGTTCGAGCTGCTGCACACCCGCCCTGGAACGCTGGTGTGTCACACTTCATGCCGCACGCCAACCCGGTGTTCGGTAAGAAGAACAAAAGTGTAAGGAGTGCTACATACTATCTATGCCATGCATATCTATTCCTTTTGTTTTTGTTGTTAACTCTAGTTCCAAAATGAACTAGAGTTGTTATCTTAACAACAACAACTTAAAACAGAGAGAGTATAGACTAATTAATATCAATGTTTCTTTCATGGGCAATATTTTCTTTATGTGATGTTTTGGACATGAACATGATATTTATCCACATGATGCCATACAATACCTTGTGCATTATTAATTAAACGGAGTGTGTGTTTAATAAGAATGGTGCTAATAGAAATATCAGCTTTGGCAAAAGTAAGCATGAAGCAAGGTGCGCGGGACATTTGTATCGAGTTTAATGGTTGTGAGCATGTTGCCATGTTCAAATAAAATTGTATACTGTGCCTCCAAATGAACAATACAGAAAAACCCTCATGACCTTCATGCTTTCTAGTTGAGGCAAATTGTATATCTAGTTTAAGGGCATGCTTTCTTTCATGTTGATGATTTAAGGGTTGTGAGCATGTTGCCATGTTCAAATAAAATTGTATTACTTCAAAGTCGCATGCCGCATGCATGCTACGTGCATCTGGAAACCACTTCACATTATGAAATATCCTTGCTATAATTGATTCACAATAAGTTTGATGTATTTTAATTACTTGCCCTCATGACATCTATCTAGTCACAATACTCAAATCATCAACTATGTAGGAACAGGGGCAATGCAAGCATGCCCTTAAAAAAAAAGGGCGCAAATCCTTTTTGCTACGATTATATATTAATAAGTAATTAAAGAGTATACAAATAAAATAAACAAAAAATGTACTTAAGAAATACATAATTATAATGAGTCTAGCCATTTTGTAAGCATGTTTGGTAACTCCTTTTGCTCTATGGATAACCCTAGCGGTCTGGTATTTGAAATGATCATGATAAGACATCATTGAAGGGTCAATCCTGCAGTAGTCGCGAAGTACATTCTGATCAAAGCCTTAAAGATAATAACTTCTATGAATATAAGTGAAAATATCAAGTATTCATCGATGTGCTTCTAGTTAAGTGCTTTAATTTTGCATGCATATGGTAATCAATCACAATGTTTTGATATAAAAGAACTCGTCTCAAAGCAATGACATAAGACGCGTTTTAGTGCACACAATGTGTAAGTCATTACTCTAAGTCATTCGATTAACATTAGAAAACGTACATACTCAACGTCCACTACTTATATGGGGTATAATGCTTGCATGGAAGTGAGTGAGAAAGCCGATTTGTGGACACAGATATATAGCAGGTGACGAGCGGCAATGGGAAGACAGAAATGTGATGGCTTGGATTGGAGCGAGGTCTCTATTCTCATGCCACATAAATTTGACCGAGCGTATTCAATTGGCGTTTGTGCTTCTCCATAGGAATGATACTAGTATAATATATATCAGCTTTAGCAAACACTACTACAAAAAGGGCCATTACTCTCTTAACTAAATCTTAAGTGTTGCGGCCTAGCTAGCTAGCTCCAGACATTCAGTAGATATTTTAGCATCTGCGGCTGCAAGCTGCGGTTGCGGAGTTAACTTCATTGCTAGTACTAGGCTGCTACAGGCTGCAGCCGCCACCATGGCTGTAAAACGGGGAAGCGATCACGTGCTAAACCTTTCACCAGTTATGAACGGAACAAGAACTTTGTATCAAGATTGTGAACATGTTCCAATAAACTGTTGTTGGTGTGCCTCCTCCAAATAAGCAACAATAATTACTAGACTGGTGAGGGTGGATTTTTTTATTATGTTGGTGTGCCCATGAAGGGTTTAGGGTTTAAGTGTGCGTGCGCGTGTTTTTTTTTTTATTGCGAGAAGACCCGTCTCTCTTAACCATTCATAGGGTGTGGGGTGTGCATGCGTGTGCTCATACATATGGGTGAAGGCAGTGCATGGACAGAATATCAGATCGCATGTTTCACTTTCATTGAGAGATCTGCATTTTTAGGAACTTAATTTTATTTTTTTTTGAAAACAAACACAAAGAAAGTTTGATACATTTGTATTCATCATATCTGGTGCCTTGATTCTGTGATTTCTGCAAGCCAGGAAAGTGTGCAGGCATGCTGGTAGATGGTAATTTTAGCTTAACTTCCATGCATGTTCATTTGGAGAACATTTATTTTGCCAAATAAATACTATCCAAAAAAAATTCTTGTATTGATTGCCTATTGGCTGTCCAGCTAATGTATACAAGACCAGTGATATACCTCCTCTCCCTGTACTATCCGTGCTGCGCTTATATAGTACAGTACATATATGCTTTGTGGTTGTTCTTAGTTATCCGTCCGAACCACCAGCCATGGCCGCGAAGCAGAGTCACCTTCTTCTCCTCGCCGTCGTCCTCTCGGCTTCCGTTCTCCACGCTGCCACGTCCAACTGGACGGTGTACGACATCCTGGCCCAGAACAGGCTGCCGCGAGGCCTCCTTCCGCAGGGCGTCGAGTCGTACGAGGTCCACGTCGGCGGCGCGCTGGACGTGACGCTCCCCGGCGACGACTGCTGATGAGGACATCACTCTTTCGGATACACATGTCACACCTCCGCTGGATATACAAGGTCTAATAACTAGAGCTCGCGCACGACAGCTGAATCTAGAGGTGAGCTCGTTCCTAAGCACTCATTTATATGAACTTGAGGATAGATTGCTACTTAATGATTATATTGTGCTTAGGAACCATGGAGAGGGTCAGGAGATGATTGGAGAGGAGCTTCGAGGTGTGGAGGGACAGCAAGGGCGTCCAAACCAAGTTGGAGTCCCAATTGAAGTCAACTTCGGATCGGTTTCGGAGTTCAGGAGCAGTCTGCACTAAAACGGTCGCACAGGTCGCATACGGGCTCGGTTTTGGACGTTCTTCATATGCATGGAAAGATAATTTGATAACCTTTCCAATGGCGCCGGTCTCATGTCAAAATTCGTCCGGAGTCATCGGGAATCGTCGAAACAAGTTGACGTCTAGAATCTGTCCCGGTGCTGCGCCACCGTAATTTGGCCTTTGGGCTTTGTATCGTGTTGGAGCCCATTAGTGGCGCGTCCAGGGGATCTTGCACGCCCCTAAGGTCTATATCTACAGTAGCCGCCGCCCAAGTTAGGGTGGGGTTTTGCTTAGATTATTCTGTCAAGAACAGTTTCGCCGTTCATCGGTTTGTGAGACCCCAACTCGTGAGCTTAATTCAGTTTTCAGCAATTTTGGTTGCAATCTACTGTGTTCTTGCTTGTGTTCTTCGATTCGCAGGCAAGGATAAGCCTTCTTGGCGAGGTCGACCGTGCACCGCCGGCCGATAACCTGAGGAGACGTGGTGCTGCGATTGCGGGGTTTAGAACGTGTTGTTCTGAAGCCGGATCGACGTGTGTCAAGTTTCCACCAAATCGAGAGTTATCAGAACCTTTCGGAAGATCGGGAACCCTAGTTCACATCAACTGCACCGTCTCCGTCGCGGCGGACGGCAAGACGTACAGGTTCCGGTACGGCCGCCGCGTCGGTGGCGTCCTTGTCAACGAGTCCATCACCCGCGCGTACGGCATCGCGATGGAGCTGGCGTCCACGTGGCTCGACGTCGGTGAGATGCGCTGCCTGGGCGACCGGCTCAGGGTCGAGCTCCCGGCGTCCACGCAGTGGTTCCCGGTCATCGCCTTCGCCCAGAGCCCCCGCTGCAACTGAAGCTCCCATGTATGTATCCAGTTAATTGATCGGCGGTGGGAAGGAAGCCGCCACCATGACTGCTCCGCGTTCACGGGCATCATGCGGCAGCGAATATGCTTCCCACTTATACATGCGGCCGCGGCTGCTATCGTGCGGTCCCCGTTGCTCTCCTTTTCCTCGGGTGTAGCGACCCGTGTTTTTGCCCGTTGTCAAAAAATCACTAAAAATTTGAACCTTTTTAAAATTTTCCAATTAAAAGCAATTTGCTAGCTTTAGTTAGTAGCAAAACCAAAAGATTTCGAATTTTAAACCATGCATAAAAGTCACCATGTGCATTTTCGTGTTTTTCTTGATTTGTTTGAGTGTTGGTTTCAATCCTTCCTTTTGAATGAATTCAAAATTCATTCAAATTTAAATCCCAGCAAAAGATCAAATCATTTCTCTTCTATCGGGCCGCCCTTTCCTTTTCTCTCCCGCCGGCCCAGCTCCCTTTCCATTTTCTCCCCACTCCCGCGCCAGCCCGTTCCGGCCCAGTCCGCGCGGCCCAGCTCTTCAGCCCGGCCTGTCTCTCTCCCTCTCTCGCTGACGTGTGGGCCCGGCACCCGTCGCCTACCTCGCGTCGCCGGCGTAATTCGCGCCGCCGCCCATACCGGCGTGCTCCCTCACCGCCTCCGTCATCTCCAAGCTCCAGGAATCGCACGTGAAGCTCGCGCGCGACGCACCTGCTCCCATGACCTGTCTCGTCGTCCTCTTCCCCCCTTACTTAACGCGCGCCCCACGTTTTCCCGACGCCCGACGAGCTCCATTCCGCTCCCGTCAGCCACAGTTCGTCTTCCCCTCGCTCCATCGCGTCCCGAGCACTGCAGAAGCTCCCTTCGCGCGTCACCGCCGTTCTCGTGGCTCGCGAACCGCCTCTGCGCGTCGTGTCGAGCTCCAGTCCGGCGAGATATTTCTCGCCGGCGAAACCGCCTTTCCGAACCGCCATTGCCGCCTATAAAGCAAGGGGCAGACCCCCGCTTCCCTCCTCTATTCCCATTTCTCTCCCACACTCACTCCCGAGCTCTCCACTGCTCTTTTCCCCTGTTTCCCTCATTCCGGCGAGAACTCCGGTGAGCTCTCCCCTCTTCTCCGGTGAGTCCCGACGTCAACTTCTCCCACTTCTAGCATCTCCTTTCCGCGCTCGACACGCTGATGCCCTTCCTTGGCGCAGCCGTGGCTTGCAGGTGGAAAATCGTCGGAACCCTAGCCCCGCCGTCCGCCGTCTCCGTCGTCGGTACCCCTCCGCTCCTTCCCTTGCTCGACTGAGAGCACGGTGAGCACCCCCATTCTCTCTTCTTGCCAATGCTCTAGCTCGTTTGCTTCGTTTCGTAGCGCTAGTACCATCTCTCCTAGCTCCGGTAGTTCTCGTCTTGATCACCCCGAGCCCGTAGGGCAGCGCGCAGATTCGCCATGTCTTCGCGCACCTCACGCGCGTGCGCGCACACGAGCCGAGCCCCACGAGCATCTCCCTTCCCTTTCTTTCTCCCTCGCGCGTCGCCTCCGCCATGAACTCCGGCGAGGTTCGCGCCACGCCTTCACAGCGTCCCGTCGACGACCTCTTGCGGCTTCACGCTCACCTCGAGGCCGCGCACTCGCGCAACCTTTCGCAGGAGCCCTCTCGTCCTTGCGCACACCTCCACGCCGAGCGCCGTCATGGCCGCCGCGTTTGATCTCGCCGCCGGCCGCCGTGAGAACCCCTCCGACCCGGCCGACCCCTTCGCACGACTCTCCGCACTTCCGCGCACTCGCGCGACCACTCGCACTCGACCGCGACGCACTTTCCCGTTGTTTCCCCATCGCTCGCCGGCGTACCGCCAACTCCGGCGACGTCGCGCCGCCGCTCTCGTCGACCTCGTCGACAACATCTCCCACCTTCGCACTCGCCGTCGCGCGCTGATCACGTGGGTGTGCTTCGCGCCCCCTCTCGCCGCCTGTAGCCGCCGACGGCGACGTTTCCGGCGAGGCCGCCGCCGCGCGCCGTCGCGCTTTGACCGCGCCGCGCCAGCGTCCGACGTGGCACGCCACGTCGGCGCGTGGGCCCGCAGCGACCGAGTCGCCTACCCACGTGGCGGACTCGGCGCACCGTGGACCCGTCGCTCCACACCGCCCGGTCCACCATTCCATGGACCTGGCTCACAAAACAGTAAAAAAGCGGACCCCGCTGGGCGCTTTGGCCCACCGGACAGTGAGACAAACTCACTGGAAATTGCTATGTACACCCGAGATCGTACCCAGAAACTTATTTCGACCACTTTCCAATATCAGAAAAATTCCCAAAAATTCCTAAAAATACTTTATCACTTCCTAAACACTTCTTAACACTTGTTAGCCTCTGATTAATTATGTATCTCACATACAAAATTAATCAAGCTAAATTCAATTGAATCAATTCATTCAAACTTCAAAAATCCATATCTTTTTCATTCTAACTCCGATTTTGGCGAATCTTGCGCCAAAATTCATCTAAAATCCTAATCGATCCAATGCCACCAAAATCCACTCTCATCCGGTTTTATTTGGACTTTATTTGGGATTTATTGCCTTGTTAATTTGTTTGTAAGCGGTAGATTTATCTTTTATTAAATCGCTAGATAATCAAGACGAAGAGGCTGAGGACCCTGATTACGAGGATTTAGAGGAAGAAGAGCTTGGTGAAGGCAAGTCTAACTTCCTTTGATCATATTGATCCTATGATTGCGAATATCCTAATTAGAGCTATTTATAAATAAATTGCATGGTATTTAAATGAATTTAAATGTTAGAATGGTCCTATGCAATATTTGATTGCCTGCCTTGACTTGATTATATCCTGTATCCTTGTTAGCCCTAGGAATCAACATCATTAATTTAATTAATGAATTGTTGATATGCTCGCTGCTTAGGACTTTCACATGTGTTTAATTAATATTGCTCACATGATTTTCGTGTAAATGCGTGTGTCTTGGTGGTGTGTGTAAATGTGAAATTGGGTGGTTAATAATAAGTACAACCCTAGTGAGGGATGTTTTTGGCGGGACCAGGCGAGGTAGTCCTCAGTGGGGAGGCTATCTCTGGGACGCCCTTCCACTTGTGGATTGGCTATTGAAGATGCCTGGTTCGGTCGTATAAGGACCGGTTCTTGTGCCGCCTATGCCTAGCACCCCTCGCGCAGCCACAAGCCGTGAATGGGCACGGAATTGGAACCACACCCTACTAGTACTCACCCGGTACCCCCCGGAGGCAGGAGATTGCAACGGAGTCCCAGGAGAAGACTCGTTCGTTGGTGGGTGTTCGAGATTCGGCATTTATGACTGGCCATATTATTATGATTGTGAAGCCCCTGGTGATGTCCGTGGGGGATGCCGTGGTGGTACCAAGTAGGTATGGAACCTTTAGTGGGACAGTCCAAACTATGACGATAGGGAGGACTGGACCACCTTGTGGGGAAATTTGTGCACCTTTGGCCAAGGTTAAGAAACTTTCCGGAAAGCCGTGTTCTACGGTATTGGACAACGTGAAAGCATTGGCCACACTATGATTAGATTTTTCTGTGTGAGTTTCTTTGGTGTGTTTTTGGAAAACACCAGTTTGGAGCCGTGTGCTGGTTGTCGGCCAGTGATAAAATTGAGGAACTGGCGGGATGGATTGCATCTCCCCAAGGCCGCCCAACCCCACTAATCTCTACAGATATTTGATTAGAATTGCGAAATGCTTTGTTTTCAAAACCACCCTGCATAAACTTGGCATTCTCGCCTTGACACTAACCACAAGCCTATCCTTTGATAATCCCTTGCATAATCATACCCCTCGTGTTAGGCTTGCTGAGTACCTTAAGTACTCACCCTTGCTTAAATCATCCAGAAGATGAGCCCGACTATGACTTCCAAGCTGATGGAGAAGATGAGTAAAGTTCGGCCTTCGCTCAAGTGATGCCTGTAGGAGTGGAGCCTTGCCGTCTTCCGCTAGTTTTAGTGTTAGCTCTGGCTGCTGCGTCAGCCTTTGAGCGTGATGTCTGTGTGTGTTGAGGCCGCCCGCCTCATTTGTATAAAGACCTTTATGTATTAAAAGGCTTGTAATGACTCTCGGTAATATAAATAAGGTATCTGCTGTGAAGCATTCTGTGAAAGTGTCGTATCAGCTACTGATCCAGGGACTGATACGGTAAACACTAAGTACTTCAGAAATGGGGTACGTCATCGGGATAGCCAAAAAGCTCTGACCTGGCAGCACAGTCACCACATGCGGTCCCGACTGGTCAAAGGTTCCCGGCTTCGGCTCCGGAAGCAGCTTCTGGTTCTCTTTCTTCTTTCGCGTGGCCCTCTTCTTCCTCTTTCCCCACCCGTTCTTCCTCTTTCCCCATTTGCTAGGGTTAGTTCGTTTGGAGAGGTTTGAACCCGGCGGCGGCGCCGAATTCTCCGGCGACCCCTGTTGATTTCCTGGCCTGCGTCATTATACTCTCCTTCGTCCCGTGGCCTCTTCATCCGCCGGAGCATTCCCCTCCTCCCGGCTGCAGGCAACCGGTCCCCATGGGTTTCCTCTCACCCCCTTCCGCCGACCTAGCTCAACCTTACTCTTCCTTTCTTGGTGCTGTTTCTGCTCCTGGTGTTAATCTTGGATGCCCTGGTCCCATTCTTCGTCCGGTGGTGCACTACCCCATGGCGGTCTTCTTCAACCCGATTCCATCGTCCCTCCCCTGTATGCTCCCTCAAGGAGCAATTATTTCTCTTGGTATGTACTCTTTTCTCTTTTGTTATCTGTTCGAACTAGCTGGTACTTTATTTGCCCGTTGATTTAGTATTATTTTCTACAGCCAAATTATTTATTTTGCTGCTAGGTTGTGTCTCCCGTTCTGTTTCAGTTAACTTGGCATTTGTTGTAGTTTTATTTTGCCGCCTTCGCTCGTTTATGTGTGCAGTACCCATTTCCTTATTCCAGTTATTTTATTTATTTCGCTGCTGGTTGTTTTATCGTGCTCAGTAGAATTCTTTAGCTCTTAGTTTAATTTGTCATTCCGTGTTCCCCTTTTTAATAGTTTTATTTTGTTCCCTTGGTTTTGTAGGTGGAGTAGGAAATTCCACATTTCAGTCTTTGTAGATTGATGTCTCTTCTGGGGTCTGGAGAGTTCCCAATTACATTTAGTTCCCGATCTCTACTACTTCTTCGGGTCATGAGAAAATAACAAGTTCGTGCAATGTGAAGAGTATAAGTTGCGGCATGAAAGTTCCTGAAACCATAAAGCAGCAGACAAGATCTGTTGGTGGCTGCCCTGTTGATTTGATGAAAACTAGTAGTCCAGTGGTTAATGGTCTTAGTAGTTCGTTCTCTTGAAGAGGATCGAAGGGCTTTTCTACCAAGTTTTCTAAACAGCCCAAGTGAAGTCTGAAGATTGTATGAAAGAAAATTACAACAACCACAAACATAACGGAACAGCACTTGCTCGAGCGTTATCAGCTTCGTGATCATCCCTTTATGGTCAAGACTTATAAGAAGAGGAAGATGTGGGCCTAAGCCTTGGTCAAAACATGTGTTCTGCGCACGCATGACAAGCACACAGAGACCTGAAAGTGCCAATAGTTTCTTGAAAATGTTGTTCCTCGTAACAGCTCAATGAATAGGTTTGTGGAGCAGTATTGCAAATTACTCTTTATGCGTACCAGCGCTGAACATGCAGCAGAGCACAAGACCAAACAAGTTAAGTTTCCTTTTGCTCCCACCACTACTAATGACCAGTTTTCTGAATGCTTTTCCTTGATTTCCAACCACTATTATTTATTTTGCTGATTGGTTTGTCTTCTTGGTTTTTTCCCAGTTTGAACATCGGAGTAAAAGAGTTTATGCTATTGAGGAACATGGATTCACATTGTACACCAAGAAATCATTCATGGTGTTCAACGCCGAAGTTACAAAGCTGCTCAGTATGTTACCACTGTGGCGAAGCAGATCAGTTCCAGGTTATTCGCCGTAATGATAAGCTGAGGAAACATTGGGCATGTGGTGTGTTTCGCAGTTAAAGTCCATAACAATGGGAAAAAGTATGAGTGTGAGTGTGGTTTGTTTGATCACTTTGGCATGTTATGCTGCCATATTATCAAGGTAAGGAACTGCTTTATTTGTTATGCTGCATCTTATACACAGACAGTCAATTGAAAGACTTAGTTTTGTCACAACTGCAGTGCTTACATGTTAAGTAGTAAAATGACTAATCTTAAAGTTATCAATGCTTTAGTCCCTGAGATCTTCATAAATGTTGCCTCAAGTCCTTTTTCTATTGGTCTACACATATTGTGCTCTGTCTGTTTGTGCAATCTCCACATATTGAGGCGCGTAAACACCAGTAAAACTTTTGAATTCTAATTAAGTGGCAGTACCACTGCACAATCTGGTAATTCATATTTGCTATGTTGCCATACTAGCGAACTCTGAATTAAGTGTGCATCCTATCTCTATTGGTTACAAAGCTGTTCCAGCTAGTTTGTGGTGCCATTGTGCTTCCAGTACTCATCCTCTTAGGTGTTCTAGCTCTATCACTTGGAGCCTGGAACTAGTTACATAATATTTGCTCCCATTTGTTTCTACAAACATTTGTGTCCTGCTGTTATTACATACATTCAAGCAATGGTTTCCCATGATTATGAGAATATATATAAACATATATGCAATCCAGTTAATTCTAAACTTTTTGTTTTAATCTGTTTTTTTTTGTGCTTTTCAACTCATACAGGAGTTACAAGGATACCAGAGGGCCACATTCTGAAAAGATGGACGTGTCTTGGAGACATTGTGTACCCTGATCCAAATAGGAAGATAGCGAGTCTATTGCCGTCCAACTCAGACAGAATATGTTGTTTGGTGATGCTCTTGATCTTGTACGCAGAACCAACAAGGATACAGAGATTCATGAAATAGTGGTGCGAAACCTTCGCCTCACCATGCAGGAAATTAAGCATCTGATGGACTCGAGGAGCAAACAGCCTGGTTTCAAACCCATGCAGGAATAGACAGGTCAAATTCAGATGTAGATATGATATAGTTGGCAACTCATATGGAGCTTCTGGTTCTAGCGCATACATGAGCGACTCTAACATTGAGAGTATTTTAGCACCAGATGTGAACTGCCCTAAAGGATGTTCAAGGGCAAATAGGTTAAGGTCATCCCTTGAGGGCCAGACTAAAAGGAAGAAGAAGGCGCCACAGTGGCTTGAAGCCAAAAATCCCTGCTTCTACCAAGAAAAGATCCAATAAGAAAAGGAACCAAACCAAACTCTAGCTTCTGCAGTGTTCCTGGCTTCCTGCAATGTAGTTCTGTACTTTGATTTAGTATGCTCTGCCATCACCTTGTGGCAACATTCTGGCCCAATGTCGAGCTTGTATGGTTTGGACTTAATCTGCAGTGCCATTTGTTGTAACTTAATCTGCTCTTAACTTTACTTGAACTCATATTGCCAGCCTGGCAATCCATTTGATACCTTTCCAGAACTTATTTAGTGTTAAGATTATCTCAGGATGTTTTTTTTTTGGAGCAAAAATCTCAGGAATGTTTTACCTGATCGGTTCAAACTTTTAAGATCCTTGCCATTTGTTGTAACTTAATCTGCTCTTAATTTTAGTTGAACACGTATTGCCAGCATGGCAACCATTTGATACATTTCCAGAACTTATTAGACCAACTGTTGGTCTTGCGTATGGGGGCAATAATCATACGTACTATGTACTCTATAATCTTATTTAGTGTTAAGATTATGTCAGGAATGTTTTTTTTTTAGCAAAAGTCTCAGGAATGTTTTACCTGATCGGTTCAAACTTTTAAAGATCCTATAGTGGCAGCTAAATGTCCTGACTTGCATTGCCTAGTAGCCAAAAAGTAGTATGTGCCATGAATCATGGAATCTCCCCTGTACTGTAGCCATACCGCTACTTGCATCAGCTCACATTTCCTCCCTCGATTCGTGGCTTTACCTGAAACACTTCCCATCTCTCCCCTGCCCCAGAAACACTTCCCACGTGCGAAGCAACCAGGATTCAAATGTTTGAATCTTCCGTTAAACCAGGAGCTCAGAGTCATAAATCAGTGTACCTCATCTACAACCCAATAAATCTACCTGTCATTTATATTACCTTCTGTTGCACTGCAACATATTGTAGAGGCACAAAAATTCATTCACAGTTTGTACCAATGGAATCATCTCTTCTGATTAGATTTCTTAGTTACAAAGTGCACTGCTTACAACTTTCTTAGTTGCATAAGAGCACTGCTTACAACTAACATATCTTCCATCAACAGCTCTCTATAGTTTTGAGAGTACAGAAGCAGTTCATTGTCATCACTCACAAAATTCAAAATTTCGAAAAGCCATAACAGGTGGAGAAGCATCTATTTGCCATAAATCCACTCAGACTAGTCTTGTTTGAGCATCGCTACTTTCCTTGGTTACCCAAAGGGAAAAATAGTCCCCTGTAGTTATGGTACTTTTCTCCCCCTCTATAACAAGCCAAAGGTTCCAACATATGTGATCAAATGGTATCGCCATACTTATTTTAATGATAATTGTAGTGAATTTAGCAAACAATGGTAAGAAGTAGCAAACTAAATAAGTTCCATAAGCAACCGAATTACCAGTATACATTACAAGCAACATAAAGTACCATATGTCTGCTTGCATATAAAGTACCAATACTACCACTACTACTGTTTTTCCAATGATGACAATTCCAGCTGAATAGGTAGGTTGCCAACAGCCATGCAAGCAAAACATGGAACGAGTACCAAAATCTACTCATCTATCTGGTAAACAACCTTCTAACTTTTGATCTCTTTTTTTTCCCTTTACTGGTGCTGCTGCTTGGTTACCTTCAATTGACAGCAGTTCTGCCATCAAGATTTTCTTGAAGCGATCATAGGACTCCTGCAGTAAATTAATGCAATAGGAGCTACATCAAGTACAGGAAACAGTTCATCTTCAAATTAGCAACTTACAGTGTTTATGTTGCGGTGACCTTCACCATCAAATTCTTGCACACACATCAGTGACATTATCCCACTCTCATGACTGGATTCAGTAATAAGAATTAGTATTTCATAGATGGAGAATAGAGAGTTGTAGGTGTAGAAATTGGTCTGCATGTCAGTGTCAATGATGACACAACATATTCATGCCTCCATGCAGACCAGTCCACTTCCCACTTGTCAAAAAACATCTCAATGCACTTGCTAAATCTGCCCCAATCTTCTCCACTAAAGCAGTATGCTTCTGGTGGTAGAATTCATCTATTTCCTTTAAATAAGTTGGGTCAATTATATGGACCACCTTCTTCTTGAAGTCCCAGAAGTAACGCCACCACCACATTAGAACTTGTGCAGCAAGATAAATAAAAAATAGCTTTTGTGTAACACTTACAATTCTGCAGCAGTTTATCTCATACTTTATATTTTGGGCAAAGAATTGTTCTCTTGTGGATTTCATCAGTTTGTGAAAGCACCTATAAAAAAAATTGTTCTGTTATCTAATGAGCAGTGTTTGGTAATTGAAAAAAATGAAAAGAATTATCAATTCACATACTGAAAAGTCAGATTCTAGGATGTGGCGCCAGCGTTTCTCATTGCATTTAGCTTACATACTATCTTCAAGCTGCATGAAACGTTGGAAAACTAAGATGTCATACATGTCATAACTCAAGGCTTCCTTCAGCGCGAATGAGTTTATGATGCTCATTCCAGTTCCCTCCAGATATCTAGGACTTCTGTGAGCAACCCATGGCCTGCAATTTAACAGTATCAATACTACCTAATAACTAAAAAAAAAACATGTGCCAAAATAACGAAACGATTACATGGTACCTTTGCAAGTCTCCAATACTAGCTGCCCTCACCTCTTTGTTCATAAGTGATGCTTCAATTTCAATGCACACATCATGTTTCCAACCATAGAACATGGGAGATTTTGCTAGTCTGAACAACCAAACTTCGTGTGTTTACCACTGGTGATTCAGTGACATCATCGGCTTCATTTTACATTAACCTCATCTTCTGACATCATGATCCTACCCATTACCTCACATCCAGCCAATAACTTGCTGAACCTGGGGAAGCTGTTGAGCTTTTCAATTTTGGTCTGGGGTTGCCCATGGTTTGTCCTCTTTAATCCTCTTCACACTAATAGGAGTCCCAGAAAGGATTGCAAAACTATTAGCACCATCATCCACTATCTGTGCTTTTGTACTCCTAATATATACTGCACGTCTGTTGTGGTTGCGGAGGCTTGTCTACTATTCCAAAGTCAATGCAAATATCAAAATACGGCGGTTTAGTGCCAACTGCAAAATAATTGACTGAAGATTAGATGAAGTGGTATCTAAATATTATATCAAGTAGCAACATATGATAGTACTCATAATAAACTATCTTAAGTAATGCATTGTTACCTTCTGAAATTTGTACATTTCCTTCTGAAATTTGTACATTTTCTTTCATCAACAATAGGTACAACAGTCCTACTCGATGGGCAGCCATTTCCTTGGCTCCCTGTAGCAGCCATTTCCAAGTACTTGAATCAAATGACGGTGCACGAGGTTTCTTCCTTAGGAAATATCATGCAATACAGACAATAAAATCACAAATCAGATACATGATTCAATGAGAGCCAAGCCAACTGAATTGCAACATAGAGCCCATATTAGTATTTACCTTCATCAGCTGATTCATACCCTCTGCTTTTTTTAACTGAATCCTGTCACTGCTCCTCTTGCTTCCAGTTCTGAACAGTATCACCTCTTGCAATAGTTTCTTTTCAACTGGCTCCCTTGACAGCCTTGTCAGATGTGCTCATGAGGAAGTTCCATACGACTAGATTTTCCTTCATAATACTTGTTTTCAATGTCTCGAAATACATTGAACATCTTGCCCAACAAATTCAAAGCATCTAGTTGGGTTCTGTTCATCTGCAAAATGTCAACCGTAGCTTATTACAAAACATACCAACAACTTGTTACCAATTGTTTATGGTTTTTGAGTTTTTTAAAAAATAACATTGCGACATACCTTCCCATCAACGGTGTCCTTGATGAATCTTCCCAACTCTATGCTATATGCTTCTGAGAATGACCATTCATTCCCATTCCAGTCTTCCCAATATCAGGCAACTCTGGCTGCCGCACTAAATCCTCCCCCCATGTTCTCTTTTTTGATCTTGCACTGGAATTTGCTTGGTCAGCTTCCATCATCTTCCTCAGCACACTGCTGGTGTAGGCTTTAATCCTTGGTTGAACTTCCCGCTGTGGATGCACCATTCCTTGTATCTTCAAAAAGTCCAGGTACAGAATCTTGCAAAATGAATGAGTATTAGAATATTTATTGAATCAGGTCTATTATGTATATGTTAACTGAACCAAAAAAGAAACACTACCTGCAGGAAACTGGAGCAGCATGTTATGTTTAACACTTTGCTTTTGGTATTCATGTCTGTCTTAACTTTTATCGCTGCTTCAACCAAATTTAAATAGAATTCACTAGCTCCGTCTTGTCATCGAACTTCGATACAGCACAACATACTTGATTGAACTCCTGGGTAGAACTTGACTTCTCTTATTTTTGGACCTTGTGTCAGGCTCTTTGATATGACCATTCTCCACGTATTCATCTTCCTCTTCCTCTTCATCGTCCCAATCTTCTATTTCATGAGCAGAAGAAGAATCTGAAAACTCTTCAATTTCTTGGACTGCATCCTTTCCTCTCCTACGTACTGAACCATCCTGCTCCATTTCCCTTGTCATCTTCACGAGAGAACACAAATGTGAGTCACAAATCATAGAAACAGTTGCACGGGAAAGGGTTCCACATGATGCAAATTTAGAATATGATTCATTTGCAGCCTACAAATTTTCTAATTAAATAAATAAAATTTACTAGTAAGTTTTGTATATTGCTATCAGCTCAAAATGTTGTGGTACACAAACAAACGCTAACAAATGTTGTTAGTCAAGGAAAAAAGGAGGATGATGATCTTCAAACATCTGCTACCAGTTACAGGAATAACCCAGCTTTCAATCATTAGTTTCAGAGTCTTGAATCTATGTTTCTTACAAAATTAGTTAGACTAAAAAACCCTAAGTATTTCTGGTACATCTTAGATTCCCCAGAACTCAAATTGAAGAGGGGGAATCTAGGTACACGAAGGAAAAGAACTTGCCTTCAAAAGAGGAACCTCTTCTTTCAGGCTAGAGATGAAGCACTTTGCCACTTAAAGAATAAGCCTTTTCACAACCTGCAAATAACACATCGTCAGCTTAAATGACTGAAGCAGAAGGACCTGTATTCTTTGAACCAGTATTTTATAGCAAACCAACCAGGCAACGTATCCTATGAGAACCAGGTTCGTGTAAGAACTATGAGAGCTCCAATCTGGGCCACATGATCTTGATCCAAGGGGGCGCATGAATTCAGGTGGGAGGGGGGATTTACAAAATCACCGCCCACTTAATCATACTTTTGCAAATTCCCCCTCCCACCTCTCCCTATGCGCCCCCCTTGGATCAAGATCATGTGGCCCAGATTGGAGTTCTCATAGTTCTCACACGAACCTGGTTCTCATAGGATACGTTGCCAACCAAGTATGGTCTAGAGATTTAAGCAAGTTTAGAAAATGTACTAGTGAAGATTACACATAAACTACACCAACAAAGTTTTTTTACTTCGCAATTATGTTCTGCCACAAGTCTACAAAGTACTAAAAGCAACTAAGTCCTGCATTTATAAACTGCAGCAACAGAGATTACTTGTACTAATAAACCAACAAAACAGTAATAAAAATATACCACGAAATATTTCATTCCACCAGGTCAATCAGGCAGCTTGTGTTCTCCGATCAACATAAAACTGAATCTAAACAGTCGCAACAAAAATAATGAAAGTAAATATTCAAGAACTTTACGAATCATAAGAAAAAGGGATGTAGCGGAAGTAAAGTAGTTACCTAACTGAAAAAAACGAATGAAATAGAAACTTGCCTTTCGCGCTTTTTGTAGAGGCGTCAAGCTCGGCTCCATGGTTTCAGTTGGAAACCAGAGGCCTCTTCCAGCCGGCGAGGATGCTAGGGTTAGGTTTTCTTTTTGGTTTGAACTGAAAAGGAATGGGGACCAAATGAAACGGTGCTTCAAAGAAGGGACAGGAGCAGCTTCAGAGAACTCTCTTTATTTAGCACCGGTGACTTCAGCTTCTCTTGTAAGTTATTGCAGCTTCCCAAACTGAACGCAGCTTCGCAAACTGAAAGCCAGCCAAAGGCACTTTGACCCAACTCGCGCCAGGACGGAACCTTTCTATCCACGCTGGCGCTCGGGCCCGAATCTCAAACTATCGGTGGACGAGGAGGACCCTTGGATAAGCTCAGCGCGCGCTTATACATGTGGGATTCCGTTCTCATGCATGCCCGCCCCATTTTGATTCGTGATGACGCCGGCCTGTGTTACTGTCCTGCCTGTGTTTCTCGCTCTATGCGTGCATTTGAAAATAATTTATTTTGTGCTATTGGTCGGCACGAATTGCTTGACTGAGCATTCTTATTTCTACTTGTACGCAAACATGGCTGGTTGTTGGTTCTAATGGCCTGTAGCCAGCTAATTTTTTAGCCAACTAACTTTAGGAGGTACTTGTTTGGATTCTTGAGTAATGTTTCTAGTTTTTAGACTTTTCTTGCCTTTTTATGTCTTTCTTTCTTTTTTTATATGTTTAGTCGATTTTAGTAGCTTTGAGGTGACTAGAGGCTAAAAGTTTAGAGCATCTCCAAGAGACTTTCATAAAATTGAATCTATAAACTTGTTTTTGGATCAATCAAAAAATTATAAGAGGGAACTTTTCTCTCCTCCTCTAATAGTCCTCCCCTAAAAATGGATTAAAACACTTTTGATTGGGCCACGTCAGCATTTGGGGCCACAAAAACATTAATTCCGTAGCAGAAAGAAGATATGTGAGCCCCAATTCTTCTTCTGTTTGTAGCTACAAATGAGGGGAGTTTAGGGGCTATAAAAAAACTAGGTTGGTTTGGGGTTCTGTTGGAGATGATTTTTTTAATTAGATCCTAATATTTTGATTTAAGGAATGTTTATGGGCTCTCTTGGAGATGCTCTTAGGAGGGGGTGGGCTAAAAGTTTAGGAGATTTTAGGAGCTTATGTTTGGATCCCAACTGACTAAAATTAGCCAGCTAAAAGTTTAGAAGGTGGATCCAAACAGGGCAAAATTTAGGAAGAGGTGGGCTAAAAGTTTAGGAGATTTTAGAAGGTTATGTTTGGATCCCAACTGACTAAATTAGCCAGCTAAAAGTTTAGGAGGTGGATCCAAACAGGGATAAACTTTAGAAAGAGGTGGTCTAAAAGTTTAGGAGATTTTAGGAGGTTATGTTTGAATCCCAAGTGACTAAAATTAGCCAGCTAAAAGTTTAGGAGGATCAACAAAAAAAAGCTTAGGAGGTGGATCCAAACAGAGCCTAAATCGTGCAGCGGAAGCAAAAATGCTCCAAGAAGCACTGAATGGAAATATCAAATATATGACGACTACGTACTGATACTGGAAATTCTTTTCTGCTTAGTGCGAAGAAGCCGGGCATCTGAGGCTCCTATATACATCCAGTCGATTAGTGCGAAGAAGCCGGGCATCATGACTGCTCCTATCCTGCATATATATGTTTTTCTAGCTATATGAGTGAATTTTTGAAATGATTTATTTTGTGCTTGGTCAGCATGAGTTGCTTGACTAGTATCAATGTACTAAGGAATATAGTAATAAAACGCTTTTGGCATTTTTTTATTTCTACTAGGTGTGCGCCATCAGTAGCAGAAAATGAACCACTGAACGGAAATATATGACGACTAAAGATATCCGGAATTCTTTTCTTCTGAGTAGAAATAGCAATGTTTGCTTGCTTTCCACTACATCAATATTTTACGCTAAAAATTTGAATCCTAGATATACACCATTTGCGGAATGGAGGGAGTATATGCGCTCCCGACCGACGACGACGACGACAGCGTGACGTACGGCTTCCTGTTCCGACTGCTGCGCGCGGGCATCGAGGCCCGCACAGACGCGGCGGGGACGGGCCGCGCCGCCAGGGGAAGGGCGGCGCGTACGGCCGCGCTAACAGGGAGGGGTGGGTCGGGGAGGGCGCGCGGGAGGAGGACGAAGAGCTGGACGAGGGGATGGCGAGCGGAGGGGGCTCGCGAAAGATGGCTAGCGGATTATAAAAATTTTAGCTTTAGTTCCCATGTTCATTTGAAGAACGTAATCTGCAGAAATTAATATGATTATAAAAATTTCCTTGTTTTGGATTTGGCTGTCAGCTATGTATACAAGGCCACCGGGATCTCCCCCAACACCATCATCCTTTGTGGTTGCTCTTAATTAGTTACCCATCCGAAGCACCAGCCATGGCCACGCAGCAGCATCACCTTCTCCTCGCCGTCGTCCTTTCAGCTTCCGTTCTCCACGCTGCCGCCGCGTCCAACTGCACGGTGTACGACATCCTGGGCCAGAACAGGCTGCCACGAGGCCTCCTCCCGCAAGGCGTCCAGTCGTACGAGGTCCACGTCGGCGGCGCCCTGGACGTGACGCTCTCCGGCGACGTCTGCACCGTCTCCGCCGCGGCGGACGGCAAGACGTACAGGGTCCGGTACGGCCGCTGCGTCGGCGGGGTCCTCGGCAACCAGTCAATCACTCGGACCTACGGCATCACGATGGAGCTGGGGTCCACGTGGCTCGACGTCAGCGAGATGCGCTGCCTCGGTGACCAGGTCAGGTTCGAGGTCCCGGCGTACGGCATCACGATGGAGTATCTGCTGTATTTTCCCGCCATCGCATTCGCCCAGAGCCCCCGCTGCAATTGACTAATTGAGGGTCCTATCCCGTCGATCAGCACTGGGTGGGAATTGCTGTACAAAACTGCCGAGTCATGGAGAGGGATAATGTACGATGGCTACAAAGACAAGCTATAGAAGCTAATAAAGTCGCCGTAGAAACTGAGATTAATCCACAAAGTTTCCACGGGCATATCTCTTACTCTCCCAATGCTGGGTTATGGCGATATCCACGTCACCCGTTATGTGTCAAACGTCCGATTTGGTAATCTCGCAATATGGGCCGTTAGATCTTGTTCGCGTCGGATGAGCATCTCCAGCAGGGCATGTAAAATTAAACCCTCAAAATATCATTTAGGGGCTGGCATGTAAATTTAGAGTCCCAGTTTTTTACACCAACTCCAGCAATGGCTCTCAAATCTCAAGCCCTCATTTTAACCTAACATGTTGGACCCATTTGTCAATGTCTCAAACTATCTAACCTTATCCTCTTCCTCCCCTCTCCTCTCTCTCTCTCTCTCCACCACAGCCGCACCCGTGCCGCCCCTGCCCTCCGCGCGCGCCGATGGCGCCCTCTCCTCTCCGCGCCCCGCCTCACCCCACCCCCCCCCCCCCCTCCCCTCTGTGTGCGCCGCCTCACTCTGCGCGCATCGATGGCGCGCCCTCTCCTCCTGGCGCCCGCATCTCCCCACGTCGCCCCTCCCCTCCGCGTGCGCCACCTCGTCATGGGAGGCGTCGACGGCGCGCCCTCCCCACACCACCCCTCCCCTCCGCCCCACCTCTCCCCACGCCACCCCTCTCCTCCGCCGCCTCTCCCCGCGCCGCCCCCAAGCTCGCCTCGCGCTGAAAATCCATGTGAGGTAGCATGGCGGCTTCCTCTTCCATGGGAGGCGCAGGCCATCGCGAGCCATGGGAGGCGGCAGGGCGGCGTCTACGTCTTCACGCAGCCAACCATGGCGGGTCGCGGCGCCGGGATCTCCCTCCTCTTCACGGCCAACGCGCGCTCGTGCCGGTTCCCGTCAGGCTCGGCTATGGAGCTTGGGCGGCGCGGGGCAGGGAGCGAACGGCGGCGCTACTCAGATCTGGGGTGGAAGTGAGAGAAGGGGAAGGGCGGGCTACAGCTCGATGGACGGGTATGCTGGTACGGCGTCGACGGCGAGCTACAGCCCGACGGGGAGCGCGAGCGGGCGAGCGGCGGCCAGCGCCCGGCACGAGGGAGGGCGGCGGCATGAGGGAGGGCGGCAGCGCGCGGCTGGTGGGGGAGGCTCGCCTGCTCGTCGCTGATGGCCGGAGCGGCGACGGCGTGGCGTCCTGGTGCGACGGCGCGCGCAGAGTAGGGCGAGCATGGAGGCGGCCGGGCGCGGGCAGAGGGCGGGGAGGCATGGCGGGGGGCGCGGGCAGCGAGGGCGGCGAGGGGGTCGGGTGTGGGCGGCCCGGCGCGTCGAGGGCGCCTGGTGAGACCGGGCCTATGGCGTGCGGGAGGAGGGAGAAGAGAGAAGAAATGAAGAAGTAGAGAAAAAAAGGAAATGAAAAAATGGTGGGATCCACGAATGAGATGGGGGATTGGAGGACCCTAGGAATAGAAGCTTGGTGATGGAGTTTGGGGGCATGCAAAATGAGAGTCTAAGTAAGGTTCCTGCTAGAGATGATTTTTTTTTCAAACCTCTAAATAATAAAGTAAGGGCTTAAGTAGAGCCTTGCCGATTTACCCATAACTCTCTGACTCTGCCAGTCTGCCGCAGCGACTTCCACTCTGCCGATTTCTCCACCTTCTTCCTCTGCGACTCTGTCGCAGCGACAGCGGGAGAATGTTCCTCTGCTCCGATTGCGACTTCGAGAGAAACTAGATGGCAAATACCCGACGTTGCATTGCCGCTACATCACGCTGATCTTATCCGAGTCTTTGCGGTGCTCCTCAAGGTGCCCGTCTTCCACAAGTATGAACCCTGCAGGCTGCAGCTATCCGGTCATGGGTGAAGCCGCTTGTGCTGTGCTTGGAGTACCAGCCGGACAAGGCGAAGCACAGGGTGTGCGCCCAGACTCTCCCTGCGTCCTAACAACCGTTTCGTGAAGATCTGCCTAAGTGAATGCTCACATTACCATTCTCCCTCTCGCTCTTGGTGATGTCTGATGTGAAGCACAAGCATCGGCATAGCAAAACAGGGGACGTTGGGTCGTTGAACTGAAAAAATGGTGATGTGCAGTATGTGTGGAGACAACAGAAGGCTAGCAACTACCGAAGCACCACTGTTGTCTTGCTCTGTGTTGCCATGGAGAGGAATAAGCAACTGCCCAGGTATTTGCATCCCTCCCACATACTAAGAATGCTCGCAACCTGTTCGGTTAATTGCTCAAAGAATCCTGCGTAAGGACTTTTTACATTCTGAGCAAAATAATAATTATTAAATCCAAGATGAAGGTATTGTTTCATGCAACATTGCTTTTATGCAAAGATCTTGCGTAAGGACTTGGTACAATCTGAGCAAAAGCATCAAAAGACTTGACAGTATTGAGTTCAAAAGACCATTCATTGTTTCACCAAGCTTTAATTTTAGCGCTATGGAATGTATCTTCAAACATATATGCTGATGTGTATCCCTCCTTTTCTTATTAAGACACCATATACATGTATTATCTTCTACTTAGTTGTAACTAATTTTGTCTTATTAATTTTCATTTGATTATATTTGCATTTAAACATATATGCTGCAGACTTGATTAAGAAAGCTAGCTAAAATCTGAAAGTGTTAAATATTTCAATATCATCTTCAATTGAACCATGATTTGAGAATAAATTCTGAATGCCATTATTTGAAACTTTAAAGACTACAATATTGCGACAAAACGTGTTTTCTTCTTTCAAGCAACCAGCGGAGCAATACACTTGATCTTATTACTGTCCTGACAAAGTCTTCAGAACAAAAGATTTAGTATACCAAGTCTATCATTTTGTATATCTGATTGAGAATTTTTTTGTACAGTAAATAAACATTCATTCTATATCTGGTACTTGCAGAATATAAGTAGGTCTGTGTGTAATTTTAAAGATTTATACAATGCTACCAAAGAAATAATTGGAGGTTATGTTTCTTTATTCTTTGTCTTTCCAAAAACTACAGTGCTCAAGGAAATATTACTAAATCATATAGTTCAAATACATCTATATAAATACAGTTTCTAAGCACTCAATGCGTGTAAATTTTACTTCAGTGATTGCATTGTACAAAACTATCAGTTCAGAGAGCACCCAAAAAACATATGTATTAGGTTTGCTGATTTCACATGCTCATGATTTAAACAATCTGCTTGATCATGGATTCTGATCCTTGGCTGTTGTGAGACAAACTCAGTAGCTTGATGCTCAACTAGACACAAAAATCCATTTTTCCATAACTTTCTACACATTCAGCTATTATCCGCTTCCTTCGTGACAGTACAAGTATCCATCTCATTAGGTTACTAGCCTGTCATTTCTGAAATTATTAATAATAAAAATTATTTAATGATATAATAATTAACTTATTAAGAAAATACTAAGATACGTTGCCAAAACAAAAAGAGAAAATGCTAAGATGCTCAACCTTTGATAACAAATGCATCATACGCCTAACATTTTGTGACCATGTACTAATTGAAATATGTTATTTGAAGTCTTTCTAGTTCTATCTAGATTGACTTGTGCAGAAGATCTGGTCATTACCATTTTCCTCGATCGGCATGATCTCTTGCCCCCTTATTCCTGGGTCCGTCAGCCACATATGTTCTTTCCACAGATACGATTCCTTTCTTCCACAGGCCGCGCGGAAAATTCTAGGCGATTTGGCCATTACGTGTATACACAAACGTACAACAATTAATCTACAACCATATACAGTCTTAGTGGAAATATCTTCTTCGTACGTATGAGCGGCACATGATCGCCAAGACTTGTACAACGGTCATGCTGCTCCGCTAACCATGTAGCCATAGGCAGGAAAATTGTCTAGCGAGTCATAATAGTATACAAGTGAAATTAAATTTTTCTCGCATAGGACGGCAGCTTCTTTTTCTGAATACCAAACATACGTAGATCGGTATATGCTTGTACATGCACATATAATCACCCTACTAACACATGAATGTATACCTTACCCCTGTACATGCACATATAATCACGCTACTAACACATGAATGTACACCTTACCCCTATGAGAACATTTGCCTCCACTATGTTTTGGTTCTCTATGCAGTCTATACAATTGTGAAGTGGCTCCTATGGACAGAGTCGAGTCACCGATGATGATAAACCCTTGATGATAAACCCTTGAACATTCCAACTGCCGAGTCTCACGCATTGACTAACAATGTTGGCGACTCGAGGACATTAACGTGATTCCACAAGCATTGACTTTCCCAAGCTACCCCTCATCCTTCCCCAGCCACCTACTATAAATACCCATGCGCCTTCCCTAACATCTCCCACGTACATTACCAAGCCCCTCTACACCTCACCACGTAGACATATCAAGATGGCTTCCTGGGCTACTTCCTCGGGCCTCTTCCTGGTCCTCGCCGTCTTCGCCGCCAGCGCCAGCGCGGCCACTTTCAACATAAAGAACAACTGCCCCTACACGGTGTGGCCGGCGGCGACTCCCGTCGGCGGCGGTCGGCAGCTCAACTCAGGGCAGACGTGGACCCTGAACATCCCCGCCGGGACCAGCTCCGGCAGGGTGTGGGGCCGCAAGGGCTGCTCCTTCAACGGCGCCGGCAGGGGGCGGTGCCAGACCGGCGACTGCGGCGGCGCGCTCGCCTGCAAGCTCTCCGGGCAGCCGCCGCTGACGCTGGCGGAGTTCACCATCGGCCACGGCCAGGACTTCTACGACATCTCGGTGATCGACGGCTACAACCTGCCCATGTCCTTCTCCTGCAGCAACGGGCCAAGGCTGGTGTGCAAAGCTGACAAGTGCCCCGACGCGTACCTCTACCCCACCGATGACAAGAAGAACCATGCCTGTAATGGCAACAACAACAACTACCAGGTCGTCTTCTGCCCATGAGGGTGATGGATGGATCGGAGTACACACAGCTAGCTGCTGCGCCTAGCACGTATACTACTATCACATACTAGTACTGTAGCTGCAGCTGCTGTAAGAATAAAGTTTATATGAATAAAAAGACTCAGTTCTTGCCTTATGACATTCTTGCCTCCTTCTTAACGACGACGGCTGAGCTGAATAATTAATCGTCCCAACGCACTTGGTCCGCCTACGTACGTGTTCAAATAAACAAACAAACGCCAAGAGGTTGCATAGGGTAACTCGATCCACCACCTCAAATAAGAATCGAGTCAACGTGGTTTGGTTGTTCGATCAACTAGTGATTTAGGCTCAACTATATTTCAATCCGTGCGAAATAAGAACATGCTGCTGCTGCTGGTGGTGGTGTGTTTGTTATGTGTGTGTGGGCGCGCGCAGAATTTATCTCTCTCGTCGTCGTCCAGAGATTCATGACGAAATACTTGAACAAAAGGCGAAAATTTGCCTTGAGCTACTATACAGAATGCTCCGCAAATTGATAATCGACAAGGCTACGTGCATATAATACTACTTGTTGTATGACGACGTACCTGTTCGCGAAGAATCGTCGATGTATGCACCTGTCACTCTGTCAGGAAATATGTGGCCATGAATAATGCTTGATGATGACTTCAAGAGATCTATTCCAGCGGATGCAAATCTTCCAACCTAGTTATCTAGCTAGCTCACCGGCGTGGAAAGTCATCATTCATACGCGTAGTGTCTGTACCTTTCAGTTCTGGATATAAATACACGGAAGATGGGATCGAAACTGATCAACTTTATCTTGACTAACTTGCAAAGTTGAATACTGCACCCACGGCTGGTTCAATCTAGTACTACTACCTGGACTAGTAATGCGTAGTGTATGTACCTTTCAGTTCTGGATATAAATACACGCATGCAGGAGAGACCGTGGAACAGCATCACTCACGCACAACAAAATTGACCAACTCTCTCTCCGGGAGAGACTCTCCTGGCATCGTTTTATTACTAGGAGCACTTATCCAACTATCGAAGGTAGGCATGCACTACTACTACTCTGTCAACAGAATTGAGCGGCGCACCTGGCAACCACACAACTTAGCTAACGGGGCGTGCATGCATGCATTCACTGGTCGCCGTGCATGCATGCATTCACTGGGCCCCTCTTAGCTAACGGGGCTGTTTGGGCTTCCGATTTCTTATTAGGCCAGATGCTCCCAGGTTTCGGCCCATCGAACATGGTCTTCAAATACAGATCTCTGGGCCTGGCTAGCATTATCTTCCAATCTCAGAAACCAAAAGGAAAACGTCCTCTTGAATTTTCATTAAGAAAAAGAGGCCCACCGAAGCTAGATCCCACCGGCACATGCATAGGCGGCAGCCCGGGATCGACAGCCCCTATCGCAGGGAGGTGAGTCAGAAAAACAACCAACGCCTTGGTGCGACTAGCGGGGATCCAACTCTGGCTGGGTGCTTGAGAAATTGAGAAGACAACCAACTAAGCCGAGTTCGTGCGAAAGCTTCTGTAGCCTAATGTTACAAAGGTTTTAGTAGTACCTCATGTTCTGGATTCGATTATCAGTGGGAGCGAATTTTCTAAGATTTAACGGCGTTGTGCATTCAGTGGGTAGCAACGTCCCAATTGACAGCGAGACGCCTGTGATGATTTCATGAATATCAAGACCAGTCGGCCCAGTCTTTCTGAGGCCTTCATAGAGTTGGGGTAGGAGTTGCGTGCTGTGTTCATAGGATGAGTAGTACTCATGCGTGTTTGTGAGTGAGTGTTTACGTATGACTGTGTTTCAAAAAAAAAAAAAAAAACTAACCCGAGTTCGCTTCGCCATCTGAGGAGTATTAGAAATTCTTTCTGCTTAGTGGAAATAGGAATGTGAGCTATATGAAACCATTTATGCTACAGCGTCTCAAAGAGATGTCCCCATGTCGTCATCCTTTTGCATGAAAGTTTAAACCATCACTCATAATAATCAGCAATATCTGTATGCAATTTCTTTACCCTAAGCCAGATAATATCTTATGTTTTGTTCTTACATAGTTATCCCACACACATACAGTAGTGTTGTCACTTGCAGCTGGGTTTGTGACACATACAACGAAGCTTCAAGGGATAAATAAATCCGCATTCGCCATCGTCATACTTTTCCCGAATACACTCATTTTGCATATAGGAGTCTTCGCCCACCAGGGAAAGCAAGGCACCTGCTTGTCTGCTGGGTGCCAGCAAGCCAGCAGATGCTCATCAGGTTTTACAGCATTAACGTTGCAACCTAAGAATTTGTAGATATAGGAATGATTGTAAAATTAATACAATAAATGTGTATGAAAAATTTGTATGTACGTGCGTGAGAGAGAGAGAGAGAGAGAGAGAGAGAGAGAGAGAGAGAGCGAGAGAGAGAGAGAGAGAGAGAGAGAGATAACCTGATGCAAAGGCCAGCACTATAAGCACAGAACACATCACCTGCTTCTGTGTTGCCATCTAGATTGAAATATGAAGTTGAATACAGCCACTAGCAACATTGTGTTGTTGCATTGCTTTGGACTACTGGGTCTTCCCATATACCAAGGCAAGCACATTACTCAATTTTTGATTATTATTATTATTATTATTTACAAGAAAAATGCATCTTCCAAGATAAAAGAGACAGATTTGGATAGATATACCGTTATCTCCTTCTTCTTCCATCTTTATATAGTAGTTCGGCAATATATCAAAGATATGTTTCTTAATCCAAGCAGTGGGCCAAATAACAAGCATTCATATTTCTACATGCTATATTATATACGTCGTGACTAAACTAAATGATATAATTTATATTTTGATATTTCTTATAATAATAGTACTCTCTTTGTCGGGCATATGTGTTGGCACTCATTGTATATCATTCTATCTCCTTAGATCCACTAACCCTCTTACTATTGTATCAGTGTGGTATGTTGCAGATTCAGGTCACAGCGAGGATGTTTTGTTACAAGTGATACCTGAGATGGTTAGACTGAAAACCAATCAGTAGGAATATGGATCCATACGACCATACCGATTTATTTCCTGCTCCATCAAATCGTGAAAAATGTGAAAAAACGCGAGTTCTTCCAATGCTTTTTATTTTTATAATTTATGGTGTGGAAGCAAACTTATGGCTCGTGTGCATGTGTGTTAATGTAGTTGTGCTCGAGTCGTCCTTGCCATGAAAGAAAGAAAAAAAAAGTCTGTTAGTGTGTACTAATAAAGAAACATGGAACAACTTTTCTCCACAAGTATACTTACATTACTTACAAAAAGAAAGTGACAATTCAGACTTGAAACATGTGATTCTGACAGAATATAAACTACATGCATAAAACGCTCCTCTCTGCATTAGCAGGTAATAATTCAGAGGATTCCGATCCTGGATGAGAACCATCGACTGATACAATCTCTTCTTCTTTTTACAAAACAGTTCATGAAGAATATTATCAAAAAACAAATTATCGGTTCACCTTTCCGACCTTGGACATGGGTTGCCCTGATTGGATCAAAAGTGTGAGATTAATTCGCCTAGATATATCAATAACTCATGTATATCTCTTCCGAAACGGACGAGCTCACCATCGACTTGGCCGTTCCTCCTACTTTCACTGCACGCTTATCAACCGCGCTGCAGATGCAGAAATAGATGATCATTGTCTCGAGTCCATTTGTGGGGCCGGGGGCTGCTAACTTGATGGTTACATGACTGCTATCAACTTGTGTAGCGGAGGACACTATGAGCCCTGTTATCCAAGCAGCATCTTTCGCCCTCACAACAGTGATGTGTGCTGTCTGCGGTGGCATTTTTGCAACGCAATTTGTACCAAATGACACAATCATTGCAGTCTAGGATTGCTTGAATATCTGAGTTTCCTCGTTCATATCCCTAGTTGAGAGGAACGTCGTGGTCGCCGTTGAGGACAGCCAAATGAAACAGGCGCTGAAGTGCGTCAAAGTCCAACAGGATGCCCACCACAAGTCCTTGTCTTGTCGAGTTCCCCTCACGATTCTAGCTAAGCTAGTTGCTCTCCAAGCTTCGGGATTATCCTCTCCTTTACATTCCCCCCCTTAATTTCACCTATGTCTCAGAAGATATATGGGTGTGTGGACGACAAGTATGTCGAAGAAGATACATATATATTAGGCCCTAAAAAAAGGATACACATGTTGATTGGACGAGAAGGGGCTACGGATTGGCAGGGTTTAGTAAGCACAAACATCACTTAGGATCAGTGCCTGCCATTATTTAATTGAGCACATTTTACAAAACTACAAACAGGTTGACAAAACTATGACTATATAAAGAGTTCTATCACAAACCTATAGATACAATGCATTCATCCTTTTATCTAAATGTTATATACTTTTTGAAATTGTATTGAATAACAAGAATGCAGAATTTATGAGTAATAACAAAATATCACAAAACAACCGATTTAATGTAACATATTTTAGATTTATTTGTGATGCTTATGCATATTATTTACAACATATTACTCAAAATCTGTAAGCTTGTGAAAGACTATACATGATATGATATAATAGTAGTTTTGTGATACAACAGGACACTAAACTTCACAAGACGACGTCGTAGACTTCTATTGGATTTGTTTTGATTATGATATTTTGCCGCAGTAGGTAATTGTATGACTAAATCACAAATAACTGAATTGCCTTGGGATTAGGGAAACTAATTTCAAACCCTAACAACTGAAACATTTTTATTCATATCAAAATCATATTGATTATTAGCGCATTTTAACAGTTCATGGAATTATATATCCTTAAGATATACCACCATGAAACTGTGAATCCGGTTGAACATTTTCATGAATCTCGTCAAGACCCCACGAGCACAGCGAGAGCTATTTTCATGAATGTTGATTACTAGCGCAACTTTCATGTAACAGCAAGCCGGTAGAACATTTTCATGAAAATGCACCAGAGGCTGCCCGCAAAAAAAAAGAAAATGCACCAGAGGCGCTCTGGGGCCACATGGTCAGCAGAGGGATCGCGAGAGCTATATATAACATGACCATTGGGAGCGAACCTTCATCAAGCAGAGCAAAGCTTCGGCTTCTCAAACATCAATCCTCCAAACCTTTCCATGTACGGTCGAGTCATGCGTCTATCGGTGGTGCTCCTCCTGGTTTTGGTGGCAGCTAGCTGCGCCGCCGGGGTGCATGCCGCCGCTGGCACTTCGGCAGCCCGGTTCTGGGAGGCGGCCCTCCCCGGTTCGCCGATGCCAGAGGCCGTCGCAGACCTCGTCCAACAAGGTATTAGTGATCCACAGGGCGGGACGTATCGCATGCGTACATGAACTTCTCCGTTCTTTTCATTTGCGTCCTTATACAAAAGTTTGAGTTAAATAACGTGCAAGCCATTTTTCTTGTATTGTTATTGATACTCTAAAATATACCAATACCCAAAGTCTTAAAAGTTTGACTACACATGTATATATCGTCCGAAACAATATGCAGTTCCACAGTTATCGTGACGTTGCAATGATACTTTTTTTTGAGATTACACAGTACAACTCAGACACTCACAACGCACGCACACTCACCCCTATGAACACACGTACGTAAACCCTACCCCTATGAGCATCTTCGAAGACTGAGCCGGCAAATCCAGAGATACGAAGTCACCACTGGCGCCTCGCTGTCGACGGGAGCGTCGCCTACCACTGAAAGCACAACTGCCGTTAAATCCTTGAAAATTCGCTCACACGGGGAGTCGAACCCAGGACCTGAGAGGTGTTACTCAGATGCCTAACAAGTAGAAGTACTATAACGAGCGCAATGTTCTTTTCATTACACAAATGTTTGAAACGGTGACCCTAAATAAAAGAGATAGAAGATATCGTGAATTCGATGCAATGGAATACTGTGGAAAAGATGAACGGAGAGTATATACCATATTAACTAGGATGGCTGCCCGCGCATTCGCGCGGCTAGACTTACTACTATATTTAAAATATTTAAAGCATTAGTTCAATAGTTTAGTGTTATTACTTATTTTATACTCTATATTTATAAAATAGTAGAAATAGATTGAAGAATTCTCACCGTCCCTCAATTTGAGTGTGAGATGAGGCATCATTTATGTCTTATCTAACAATGTATTTGATATTATTTTAGAGAGGTCGGTTCGAATGTGGCATGCTAAACAACTAACATATGTCATGGTTGCTACAAATAAATCTTTCGAAGGACATGTGTCATGCTAAAAATAAGATAATCTGCCATGCTAGCTAAAATGTCACGATGTAGTTTTATAGCGGTGTATTTAGAAATCGGGATGTGTTTATTGGATACTTATATTATTCCAAAATTTAGCTATTTTGGGCTCGGTATGTTGGCAAACTAAAATAAGAAGTAGTGATATTTTTAGCTATTTTGTATAATCCGAATTTAGTTTTTTTGGACTTTGTAATGGCATGGGGGTAATTTAGAAATAGGTGTGAGGGTATTTTTGGTTATTTTTTATTATTCCGAATTTAGCTTTTTTTCACTCATAATGGCATGATGGGTAATTTAGAAATAGGTGCGAGAGGTATTTTTAGCTATTTTTATTATTCCGAATTTAGTTATTTTATAAATATTTTTAGGGGGCTTTCTGACTAACTGTTTCATAATGGCAGTGGTGGATAATTTTTTCTTCTTATTTTCTCGGATTAACGTGGAAATTTCTATCATTTTAGAGCGAACGTGGTGGCTCTTTTCGTCGTCAAATATATATATAATAGATATTAGTTGGGTTCCTGTAGGCATTGATCATTCGCCGCTTGTGGAGCATTCCCTGTACGCGACAACTTGGAAAGCGTTAATAACGGTTGGAAGCCCGGCGGCTGCCCCGTAAAGAAGTTGGCCGGATGGACCGACGTCGACGGGGTTGCCAGGTTACTTCTTCCAGACGCAGGTGCGCGTGGGCACCACCATGACGGTCTTCTTCCCGCTGGCAGACGTAGCTCCATCCTCCCACTTGAAGTCGCCGAGAAAGTCCCCTTCAGCAACCTTGACGACGTCCTCTCCACCTTCAACATCGCGCCGACCTCCGCCGCGGCGGCCGCGGTGCGGAAGAGCCTGAGCGAGTGCCAGGCGCAACCCGACGCCGGCGACGTCAAGTCCTGCACCTCGTCGCTGGAGGCCACCGTGCAGAGCGCCATGCGCATGCTTGGCACCTCCCATGGCGTGTGGGCGTCCGCGTCAGCTCTCACCAGCGCCGGCCTGTCGCGGCAGGCGTACGTGGTCGAGGCGGTGGCGCCGCTGGACGGCGACCGCCACTGGGCTGCCATGCCGTCTCGTACCCTACGCCGTCTACTTGTGCCACATGACGGGGACGCCGACCAAGGCATACAGGATGACGCTCCGTGGCCTCCGTGGAGGAGGCTCCACCGTGGCTATGACAGCGATCTGCCAGCTGGACACCTCCAACTGGAGCCCGTCTCACCCCGCTATGAAGATACTGCATACCCAGCCCGGCGCGCGCCAGTGTGCCACTTCATGGCCCCTCAATCTGGTGTTCGGCAAGACGGCATCCAACGCCAAGTAACCTGCAGGTAGGCAAGATATCGATCCACAACATATATACTCCCTCCGTTTTTAATTATATAAAGTGTTTGATTTTTCGTTAAACTTTGACCAACAATATAGATTTAAATAATTACTTTTCATGTGAAATGAATATTATTGATTCATCATCAAAAACAGTTTAAGGTTAACTCGTACACTTAGCTATTTACACAAATATTTTGAATAAGACGAACGGTCAACGTAATGAAAAAAAGTCAACGACGTCATATATAAAAAACGGAGGGAGTATACCATCAATCATGTGCAATGGCCACTGGTGCTTTCGGATATAGCAGCACTCGTCACGTAAAGTCTTCAGGAGGATGCATGATGTCTATATTTATAGCACAATAAATAAGTACCTTCGTGGAGCGTCCAGGATGATGTCTTTGTATGGTTGTGCAAGTGCTCTTCTTGTCAGCCCTAAATTAGTGTTCTGGATCTTGTGTCCGTACTGCTTTGTAACACCGATTGTGTTGTATCAAAGTTTTATATGTGACCTTGTTCGAATAAATACATAATCGTGATACATTGTACTAAAGGTACGCCAATATGTTGGTTTTTGGTCAGAGTGTCCCAACTATGGAGTTTCCCTTTTACAAAGTATTTAAGAGGTATATATTAAAACTTCGATTGAGAAGCGAGCTTCTTATATCAGCTATACTTTGAAAAGAAAAATTAGATACATTAGAAAGAGACACCTAAGCCTTTTACTCGTCTTGGGCCACACTACTTTTCCATTGGACGATGTCACGTCAGAGGAAAATCCACTTCAACCAGTGATAAACTACCGCATAAAAGATTTATATCAGACTCCTGATTTCTACGGTTCAATTCGAGCAATGTGAGAAACATTATCCCTCATGAACAGAAGCAACAATGTTTGGATCCATGTAAGATATTTTATTAATGTTTTGGTTTAGAACAGTGTGAGATATAATTTGCATAGCGAGCTCGAAAAATCGAAGATTGTGATTTAGCTAGATAACAGATATGTAAGTGGAAAAAGAAGTTCGTTTGTTAACACGTGGCTACAATGCAATGGCTGGCCTAGGTTATTAGTTTCAGATATGACATTTTGGGACTCAATGTATCAGATGTTGCCAGAACAAATTTCTATATAATATTATTCTGAATTGAGATAATAGAATTATTGCTGCTATAACAAAATATTTAGAGAAATAGTTAAATAATAGAGTAGTTGTAAGTCTATTATCACAATGTGTGTTTGTTATTACCTATCTAGACTACACCATCACCAATTGGAAAAGGCATCATGATATGTACCTACTCATCGCTCCCACACTACGAGCGAGAGGGTGATCAATATAATGCTTATGATGTCTTCTTTTGTTGTCATAACCATCAACTGTTCCTCCTCAATTCTCAACAACCTTCTTAGTTTAAAGCCATAATTAGTATCATGCATGTTGTTATGAAAGAGCATACCATGTTTATCATTAGTTACATTTTTTATCAGAGTAGATAGT